>JAMKFB010000704.1:376177-651510 GCA_036247105.1 Cirrhinus mrigala | reverse complement strand
ACCAGGGTTGCGGATGCCCTGGTAGGCGAGGGCCCGGTCATCAGCTGCTTGCAAAATGCTATATTTAGGGACGAGAGACTGTAAGGGCAAGTGCCATTTTGTTTATTATTTGGTTTTTGTTATTTTTAGGGCCCGATACGAAGCCCTATTGTTTTTTCTTAGGTTTCTTTGTATTTTATTTGGGCCAGAGCCTGAAAGGGCGAGAGCCCTATTGTTTTTCGTGGATTTATTCTTCGTATTATATATATTTTTTCATTTTCGCAGAAATTGAGACAACTGGGATACATGGCTTTATTATCTGTTGCAACTTTTTTCGATTCTGATGTTTATCATTTCTGGAGTTTGTTCGATGTGTGTGGAACGAATAACTTAGATGTGGACTTTTAGGGGAGTCAAAATGTTTTTGCGCAACACAAATGGCAATAAAGGTAGTGTGTCATCATTTTTTAAATTTGCCTTTGTTTTATATTGGCTTTTTTTCACGTTGTTTTGACTTCACTGGGTCTTTCTTAAGGTTTTATGTCAATATTACACGGACGCCATTGAGATTCTGTATAGGGGGTAGTTGATAAATTAATTTGCTGTTGTCATGGCAAAGTTGTCAATACATTTAAAATTTGTTTCCTGTGTTGTTGGGGAACTTTAATTAGCTGACATTTTCTTGGAATAATCCTATTCCCACACAATCTATTATTTATATTGATAGTTAGACACTGGAAAAGAAGATTCAATCTATGGGTGTGGGAGGTGGCGCTCTTTAGCATACATCCTTTGTCTATATGTGGGGGGGTTAATTTTATGCTACAGACTCCAAACTCGGGTTTGTATTTATGGTCTCATCATAAGCGGGACAAACTTTCTAATTTTACATCCATTAGCGGCCGGAACCAACAGAAAGTGTCCTGCTATTTTGAATCTTGCATGAGGATTTTTGGATAAAATATAGGCTGTAGAATGAATGATTAATATCTACTCTATCAAAAACAATGAATTTACGACCAACACTTTGTCCAACATGATGCCTAACATACTTGAAGATGTTAAATGTGTGAGCAAGCTAGGGATATCTGGGGTTATCTTGAATGGTGTGATTTATGGTGAATTATTTAAAGTATGCAGTAAAAAATACACAACCATAACTTTAAAATAGCTAGCAATCCATAACACTGTAAATTTTTTTATTACATACATAGAACTAGTCCATTCCTGAGTTAAATAAATGCTTAGTTTCCATTGGATATAAAATAGTAAGTATAGCCAAAAAAGAGAAAATTAAAATTTAACTACTTATTTTAACCATCTGATCCTCAGTCACTCTAACTCTACTCTATCTCTAACTCTGTGTCAGGGGGGATGGGCTTAAGTCTGTGTATGTTGTGGTGTGTAAGTGGTGGTATACTGAGGAAGTTGCGTGGCTGTGTGTGTGTTTAACGAGAGATGAGTGAGTAGAGATGGGCATTTTAAAGTGCATTATATCCTTAACTCTTCACATCTTTTTTACATAATGGACATAACACAAGTACAGTCTATAGGAACATAAATGTTATCATTGTTTAATTCACGAGACCGCATGAAACCATTTATAAATATCACACTTGTAAACTATGCAAGATAGAATGACTGTTTAATATACCAGGATGAACTACAAGTAAATGACCTACATAGGATAAGGAATCTTTTTTCAGGCTCATTCTCAGTGTAACCAGAATGGACGTACTACTAGACACTTTGCTTTTAACCCTTTCTATTGCTGTGACCCTTCAAATCCATATACCTGGGTACAGGGTTACTGGTACATGCATGTGGACCCGCTAGGGCACCGTTTTTTCGGATCGCAAACCAGGGTTTAGCGGCAAGCGCTGGTGGAGCGAGGGCCCGTCAACGCTGCTCGCATGCTATATTTCCTTCTTTATTAATTATTATTTTTCAAGGTGTTGTTGGGGGGTTTTGGGGCCCTGATAACATGCTCAATTATAAACTCTTGAAAAATTGGCACACACCTTGGGAATCTGCGGCCATTAGGTCCGCGCGAGAGGACTGGTTACATGGGGGACGTTGGCAAGGGGCACTACTATACAGCGCCCACCCTGGATTTTGGGACGGTCATATAGCTACACATTACTTGCACTTTACAGCATATGTATAACTCGGTACAACTTAGAGAAACCGTCATCAAGTGGAACAACTTTTCGCCACTCTATTGTCATTAGCTAAAATATTACCAAACAGGAAGTTGGAGTTATTCTGGGTTTATGTCAAAAAAACACTAGGCTCTGGTAATTTGATAGACAAGGTCCTAGGTTTTTTACCCAACTGCAAACCAAACTCCGGTCAACCTGATCATCATTCAAGGACATTGGGGATGAAAATATTTCGCGAGGGGATTTTTTGATATCTCGAACGGTTGCGGCCGGCGTGGTGAGGCAACGAAATTAATGGCGGGAGAATGAGAAAAACCGGAAATGGCTATATAACTATTGCCACACATAGTCCTCGATTCTGATGGAAACTTCAGGGAGTTTGGTTCATTGTAAGTAGGCCGATCACATAGACGTGGACTAATCCTGAGTCAAAGTTAAAGGGCCACCAACTGGCCAGCAGGAGGGGAGGTAAAGTGGTGCCTCTTTTAAAATATGCTTTGATATCACATGGTTCTTTTTACCCGGATTTGTTTCAATTACTTCCATTCAGAATAATTGTCAATAACTACGGACAGATGAGAATCTGTATAACGGGGACATTGATACATGTAAATCGTTTTGTTGGCCATGGGCAACGTGTCAATCTTTTTAAAGCTTTTTTTATTTATCTATGTGATTTTTGGGGCACTCTTAGTTAAGCTTTTAGATTTTTCATTGTAAACCTCAACACAACATCCACTCAAGCTATTCATTGATAGTTAGACACTGGCAAAGGCTCCCCCATTAAATGGGCGTGGAGGGAGGCGCTCTATAGCGCCTACCTTTTGTCATCAATAAGGTGGGTTGGGGGGTTAGTTATGATTAACTACAGGACACCAAAATTGGTTTTAGGTATATTGGTTCTCATCTATGCCGGGATCAGCTTTCTAATTTTACACCCATTTGCTTAAGACTGCGGCCGTACACTTAGTGGAAGTCTGCTATTTGTAGTATTTGATAGTGGATTTTTGGTATAAAATATAGCTGGTGAATGATATGATAGTAACTACTCCTATCTAAAAACATATTGTATTATTATCACTCACACGTTGTCAACTTGATGATAGCCAACATACGTGAGAAGTTAAATTTGAGAGCCAGATTTGGGATATCCACTTGGAATGGTTGATTTATTGGTGTTTTATTTTTGATTGAAAGTTACAGTAAAAAACATAACACTCAAAACTTTATTAAATGCAGCAACGCGCATAATCACTTAAATATTTTTTTTTTTTTTTTTTACATACTATAGAATCTATGTTCATCCATCGGAGTAAATAATATGACTTTAGTTCCATTGATATAAAATAGTAATAGCTAAAAAATAGTAAAATTAAAAAAAACTATTAAAACCATCTGATCTCACTCTTAACACATCTCTCACTCTAATACTCCTGTGTCGGGGGGATGGGACTATAAGTCTGTGTATGTGTGTGTTGTAAGTGTGACTGGAGGTAGTTGAGTGGCTGTGTGTGTGTAACAGAGAGAGATGTAGAGTGCTATTTAAAGTGCAATTTATTTCGTATACCTCTTCCAATTTCAGTTTTTTACATATGAAATTAACAATCGACTTTCTTAGGAAATAGTTTTATCATGTTTTCCAGGAGACGCAGGACGAAACTCATTCCACCCCTAAAATTATTACTACACTTGTTATAACTAGCAGATGAAGTACTGTAATATCCAAGGATGAATCAAAAGACACAAGATGACCTCATAGGGATAAGGATAATCTTTTTCCAGCTCATTCTCAGTGTACGAACCATGGAATGACTTACAAGCATCTTTGGCTGTTAACCCTTTCCATTGCTCGTGAACCCATACATATCCAAACGGGAACAGTGGATTACTGTCCAATGCATGTGCCAGCTGGGCACCGTTTTTTTTCTGATCGCATCCAGTGGTTTGAGCGGCAAGCGCTGAGTGGACGGCGAGGGGCACGTCATCGCTGCTTGCACGCTATAATTTCTTCTTTCGTCTTCTTCTTCTTCTTCTGATTATTTGTCCCAGGTCTTTGGGGGGGGTTGGGGGCCCCCGTAACAATGCTCAAAAAACACTTGTAAAATTGGGCACAACACCTTGGGATATTCTGCGGCGGCCAATAGGGCCGGGCAGAGGACTGGTATACGGGACACGTTCCCCGTAATGGCAAGGGGACTCATACAGCGACCCCTGGAATTTGGAGGGTCATATGGTCCACATTTTACTTGCACTTACACTCATGTGAAACTTCGGTACACACATATAGGAAGCTCATCCAAGCTGACACAAACTTTCGCTACTCTATCCGTCATTTAACGTAATCCCCTTAACAGGAAGTTTGGTTATACTGGGTTTTGTCCAGTAAACGGCACTCAAGGCTCTGGAATTTTGATATACTGAGTCCTGAGGCCTTTTTTACCCAATTTGCCACTCCTAAAAAACTCGGTCCAACCTGATCTCTAATGACATTGGGGATTGAAAAAATTGTGCGGGGAGTATTTATGATATTTCGAACGGTTTGGACCGTGGCGAGGCGTAGATATTCTATTTTTATGGGCCTGAGAAATGTGAAACAGGAAAGGGGGGGCTAGATAACTGTTGCACACTATTGTCTTGATTTTGATGAAACTTACAGCGGTTTGTGAGTTGTATGATGCCCGATCAATGATAGATGGTGACTAATTAGATTGTACAAAGTTATTAGCGCATCCAACTGGCAAAGGAAAGGGGGGGGGGGGGGGGGGGGGGGGGGGGGGGGGGGGGGGGGGGGGGGGGGGGGGGGGGGGGGGGGGGGGGCAGGAAGTGTTGTCGCCCTTTAAAAAATGCTTTTGATATCACATGGTTTATTTTACCCGATATGGCTTTCAAACTTCATCAGTAATAATGTCTATAAACACATGGCCCGATCCATATAATCTGTTAAAAGGGGTCGCTCTGATACTATTAAAAGGCTGTTGCACCATCGGCAACGTGTACAAATACTTTAACATTATGTTTACCTGTGTTTGTTGGGGCCTACTTAATAAGCCTTAGTATTTTCAATGATAACTCTAACCTACACACTACAGTAATTATTGATAGTTAGACACTGGCAAAAGGCTCATTAAATGGGCGGGGGATTGGAGGCCATCTCTATAGCGGCCACCCTTTTGTCACAATATAGTTGGGGGGGTTAGTTTTAGCTTACAGACTCACCTATACTCGGTAATGTAATAATTGTTCTCATCTAGCCGGGGTACATACTTTCTAAATTTACATCTCTATTAGCTAGCGACCTTATACGGGATAGGCTCGCTATTTTTAGATTTTGAATGATGGATTTTTGGTAAAAACTCGGGCTAATAATATTATAATTAATACTCCTCCAAGACTGGAGGAATAAGTAACTTACACACCAATTATCTGTGTAATAACACGGATTCACATCACGTACTGAAAGATCTTATAATTGCAAGTGGATTTGGGATAACATCGTGAACGGTATGATTTAGAGTGATTTTTTTAACCAGTAGCAGTAAAAATAACACAATACCGTAATTTTTAAATGCAGCAATGCAAATTCACTTTTAATAAAATTTTATATACACAGAAACTAGTCAATTCTGAGAGTTAATAAATGGTCTATAGTTCCACTCGATTTATTAAAGTATCTACAACAAAATAGAAAATTATAAAATACTATTCACCATCTGCTCTCATCTTCTATATACACTCGCCAACTCTCTAACTACTGTGGTGGGGGGATGGGCGTAAGTCTGTGTAGGTGTGTGTGTTAAGTGTGACTGAGGTAGTTGAGTGGTGGCTGTGTGTGGTGTGACAGAGAGAGAGAGGAGAGACAGAGTGGGCATTTAAAGATGCATTCTCCTTAACTACATTTCAACACTTTTTTACATTATGGAAAAAACAAGTCATTCTTAGGAAATATGTTTATAACATGTTTTTCAGAGACTGCAGAAACATTAAAAATATCAACACCCCTGTAAACTAGCAGATGAAGGACTGTAATACACAAGAAATGAACACAAGATGAACACCTCATTAGGAATATAGGAATCTCTTTTTCAGCTCATTTCTTAGTTGTATCAGAAGGACTTACATAGCACTTTGGTCTTTTAACCCTTTCATTGCTCCTGTGGTCACCCTCAATCCTAAACTGGTACGGGGTTGGGTTACTGTTCTATGCACAGTGTGCCTGCTGCAGGCCCAACCGTGTTTTCTGAGTGGCACCATGGGTGGCGGAATGGCGCTGGTGGCGAGGGCACGACCGCCCATCGCTTGCTCGCAGCTATATTTGATTATTATTTATTATATTTTTTTGTCAAGGATTTGGGGGGTTTTGAGGTCACCTTAATATTGCTCAAAAACTCTTCGAAAAATGGGAACATCACACTTGGACATCTGGCACGGCCATTAGGGCCGGGCAGAGATCTGGTACCATGGGCCGTTGGCATAGGGGACATCTACAGGACGCCCCCTGGGAATTTGGGAGGGTCCATGTAGCATCACATACTTGCACGAACAACCATATGAAACTCACCGGTATCACATATAGAACTCGTCAAGTTTGGAACCAATCTCACTCACACTCTCATGTACATTAGCTTAATCCCAAAAGGAAGGTTGGGTTATTCTGGGTTTTGGTCAAAAACGACATGCTGGCTAGGGAATTTGATTTAGCTTACTAGTCCCTCGGTTTTTTACCCACATTGGCCACTCCAATCTCGCGTCAAGCCTGTATCTCATAGACATTGGGCGAATGAAAAATTGTGAGGGGGATTTTTGATATCATCGATAACGGTTTCGGCCCGTGGGCGAGGCGTTTGATGATATATATGGCGTGGATAAATGAGTAAACAGGAAATGGCTAAGTAACATACTTGCAACAACATTGTCTGGATCCGGATGTAATCTTCAAGTGGTTTGGTTCGTTGTTAGATGGCACGATCCTACGTAGATGTGGACTATTAGGTAGTACAAAGTTATAGCGCCACACTACTCGGGCTAACAGGAAAGTGTGTCTCTTTTAATACAAGGCTATTGATATCACATGGATTATTTTTTCACCGGATTTGCTTCTAAACTTCAATCATGTAAAAATGTCAAAACACGGCCCGGATTGAGAATCTGTTAAAGGGGTCGTAGATACATTAAATGCCTGGTTGTCATGGCAACGTGTCATAACTTTAACACTTGTTGTTTCCTGTGTGTTTTTGGGGCTACTTAATAAGCTTAGATTTTCTTGAATGAACTCAACCTACACACTCATCTGTATTAAATGATAGTTTTTAAGACACCCATGGCAAAGGCTCATAAATGGGCCGTGGAGGAGGGCGAGCTCTTATAGCGACCACCTTATGTCAAAAAGTTGGGGGGTTTAGTTTGAGCTTACCCTACACACCAAACTCAGTTAGTATAATGTTTCTCAATACAAGCCCAGGACAACCTTTCTAATGTAACATCCACTTTTTTTAGGCTGCGACCAACATCTTCAGGTTGGAATGTGGATTTTTGGGAATAAAATTTAGCTGTGAATGAATGAATACTACACCTACAAAAAAACAAGGTATATTTAGACCACATACTTTGTCAAGATTGATAGCCACACAAATGGAAGATGTTAAATTGTGAGCACAGATTTGGGGATATCCTAGAACGGTTTGATATTATGGTGTCTTGATTTTAATAAAAATGTAAGCCGTAAAATAAAATTCATGAGCGAAATTTTAAAATGGCAAGCATCCAAACACACTTCATAAACTTTTTTACATACATAGAACTAAGTCATTTCTGAGAAATAAAATGGGCTTACTTCCCATCGATATATATAATAGTCTACAAAAAAACGATAAATTAATAAAACTATTCAAACATCTGCTCCTCCACTCGTAACTCCGCTCACTCTAAACTCTCTGTGTCGGGTGGATGGGCTTTAAGTCCGTGTTTGTGTGGTGTTGTGTGTAAGTCTGGACTGAGATAGTTGAGTGTCTGTCTGTGTGTGTGTGAACTGAGAGTAAGACAGAGAGAGTACAGAGGTGCTATTTAATAATGCATTTATCCCTATACTCATCACAACTTTTTACCATATTGAAAAAACATGTCAATTCTTAGGGAAATATGTGTTATCATGTTTTCAGAGACCCACAGAAGAAACATTTAATAATAACACACGTTGAAAACTAGCAGATGAATGACTGTAATACCAAGGGTAAGAACACAAGATGAAACCCCCCCTCCCCAAATAAGATAAGGAATCCTTGTTCTAGCTCCATTTCTCAGGTTTGTACCAGGGAATGAACTTACACCAGCACTTTGCTTTTTAACACCTTATCATTGCTGTGACCCCTTACAATTCCTAAACTAGGTATAACAGGGTTACTAGTCAATGCCATGTGCCCGCTGGGGGCCACCGTTTTTCTGGCTGGACTACCAGGGTTGAGCGATGCACAGCTGGCGGCGAGGGGCCACGTCATCGGCTGCTTGCATGCTCATATTTTAGGGCACCGAGCCCTGAAAGGGCAAAGAGCCATATAGTATTTTCTTAGGTGATTTTTTTGTATTATTATTCTTTCTTCTTCTATATTTATGGGCAAGTTTTTGGGGGGTTTTGGGGCCCACTTAAGTATGACTCTAACAAACTCTTGAAAATTGGGGCCTACACCTTTGGAATCTGCGGCACATTAAAAAGGGGGGGCCGGGCAGAGACTGGTAACTATGGGCGTGGGCAAGGGGACTCTACCAGTCGCCACCGGGGGGGGTGGGGAAATTTGGAGGGTTCACATAGCACATCATTACTTGCTACGTATACACATATGAGAACTCGGTACTTCGTACAGATATAGATACTCATACAAGTATGAACATAACTTTACGACACCTCTATGTACCATTAGCTAATCCCAACAGGAAGTTGGTTTATTCTGGGTTTTTGTCAAAAAAACGCATGCCTCTGGAATGTGGTATACTAGTCCACTACGGTTTTTTTACCCCATTACCAACACAAAACTCACGTCAACCTGATCTCTAAGACCATAGGGGATGAAAATAATTGGTGAGGGGATTTTTTGATATTCGACGCACGGTTTTGGCCGTGGCGAGGCTGTTGAATTTAATGGAGCGACGAAATGAGAAACAGGAAATTGGCTAATAGCTACTGCACTAGATTGTCCTGATTCTGGATGTTAAACTTACATGCGGTTTGGTCGTTGTATGCATGCCGATCTACATAGATGTGTGACTATTAGTTGAGTGTCATAAGGTTTGTAGCGCCTACCAACTGGCGACAGGAAGTGTGGTCTCTCTTTTAACAATGCATTTGATATCAACATGGTTCATCTTTCTACCACCGATTTGCTTCAAACCTTCATCAGATTATAATGTCTAATTATTACACGGCCGATGAGAATCTGTTATAGGTGGTTGTTGATACGGATTATAAACGGCTGTTTTGTCCAATGGCATACGTGTCAAAACTTTAACAGTTGGTTTACCTGTGTTTTTGAGGCTAACTCTTAATAAGCTTAGGATTTTTCATTTGTAAACTCAACACACATACATCAGTAAGTAAATGATAGTTATGGACCACTGGCAAAGGCCATCATATATGGGGGCATGGATGGAGGGGACTCTATAGGCCGCCACCTGTTGTCAAAAGTGGGGGGGGTTATAGTGTAAGGCTTACTAGTACAACAAACTCGGGTATGTGTATTGTTCTCATCTAAGCCGGACAACTTTCTATATTTGACATCCTATTAGCTCGCGACCATTCCGGAAGTCTGCTATTTTGATTTGAATGGGGATTTTTTGGACTAAAATATAGCTGTGAGATGATATTGAAATACTACTCCTACAAAAACCAATTGAATTTAACAAACCAATTACTTTGTCAAACATGAAGCCAACATATTGAAGAAGTTTAATATTGTGAGTGGATTTGGGGATATCTTGAACGGGTTGTTTGTATATATGGGTGTTGATTTATTAAAGTAACAGTATTTAAAAAACATCGATACACCGTTATATTTTAAAATGCTAAGCATCCACCATATATACACTCATTCCATATACTTTTTACATACAATTGGAAACTAGTCATTCTGAGAATATACAATGCTTAGTTCCATCGATAGAAAAATACTCCTACTAAAAAATAGAAAAATTTAAAAGGGACTTATTTATAACAGCGATTCTGCTCTCACACTTAACTCTGCCTCACCCTCCTAACTCTGTGAGTGGGGGAGGGGTGGTTTAATCGGTTTTGTGCCTTGAGTGTGCTTGTTGTGTATGGTGTGTGCGTGCGATTGGAGATGAGGAGAGTGAGAGGTGTGAGTGGTGGTAGAGGATGAGGAGAGAGGAGAGAGAGAGAGAGAGTGCATTTACATGAGCATTATGCTAAATCATTCACCACTTCTTTTTACATATGGAATAAATACAATGTCATTGTTAGGTAAAATTATTGTTTCTCGATGTTTTTTTAGAGACTGCAAAAAGATTTAAAATAATCACCAGATTGTTAAACTGGCAGTATGAAGAATGGTATAATACGAGTACGAAACCACCATGATGACAGCTCTATAGGTATAATAGAAGCTTTTTAAGCTCATTCTCAGTCTATCAGAATGATTTTTTTAAAAGCATTTTTGGATTTTAAACCCTCTTCATTGCTGTAACCACTTCTTAATCCAAAAACTGACCACAGGGTTCCCGGTCAATGCAATGGTGCCCGACCTTGGGGGACCACCGTTTTTCTTCTGATGGCACCAAGGGTGTGAGGACGGATGCGACCTCTGGCGGCGAGTGCCCGTCATCGCCTGCTTGCAGCTATATTTTGTTATTCTTCTTCTTCTTACTTCTTATTTAGTAATTTGTCAAGGTTTTGGGGGGGGTTTAGGGGCCCTTCGTAACATGCTCATAAAACTCATTGATAATTGGCACACACCTTGGAATCTGCGGCCATTAAGGGCCGGGCCAGAGGACGGGTAATACGGGCGTGGCAAGGGGACTCTACAGCAGGCGACCCCTAGAAATTTGGAGGGTCCATGTAGCACCCCCATACTTGCACTCTACACATATGGAAACTACGGTACTTAGCACATATAGAACTCATCCAGTGTGAGACACAACCTTTTGCCCTCTTGGCTCAAGTTAGCTAATTCCACCCATCAGGAAGTTGGTGTTATTCTGGGCTTTTTGTCAAATAATTGCATGCTCTTGAATTTGGATTACACACTTGTCCTAGTGGTTTTTTTTTACCCCCAAATAAAAGTTTTTTTTTTTTTTTTGGGGCCACCAAACTCAGGGTACAACTTCTGAATCTCCAATGACATTGGGGATGAAAAAATTGTGAGGGGGGGGATTTTTGGATTATCTAACGAACGGTGTGAGCCGTCGGCGGAGGGCATTTGATAATTTATGGCGAGGGAATGAGATGGATATACAGGGAAATGGCTAAAAAACTACTGCTACACATTTTGTCTGATTGCGGAGTGTAAACACTTCATGAGGTTTGTTTCGTTCGTATGATCCCGGATCCTACATAGATGTGTACTATTATGGAGTTTAAAGTTCTATTGCGCCACCAACTCAGTGGCAACAGGACAGTGTGGTCTCTTTTTATAATAATGCTTTGATTATCACCATGTGGTTAAGTTTACCCGTATTTGATCTTCAAACTTCAATTCAGAATAATGTCTTAAAACACGGGCCGATGGGTGGGGAAAATCTTGTAAAGGGGGAGTCGTGAATGGCTATTAAATGTTGTTGTCATGGCAACGTGTCAATAATCTTTAACATTTGTTTCCTGTGTGTTTGGGGGACATCTTTAATAAGCTTAGATTTTCATCGAATATCTACTATATCACACCCCTACAGTTAGTTAATTAATAGTTAGACACTGGCAAAGGCTCATCAATGGGGCATCGGACGAAGGTGGCTCTATAGCAGCTCAACTTTTTGTCATATAATGTGCGGGGGGGGTTATGTTGAAGCTACATGTCTCACACCAAACTCGGTATGTGTATATTTGGTCTCATACGCCGAGGACATACGTTTTTTCGTAATTATACACCCATTTAGCTGCCGACTCTATATACAGGAAGTCTGCCTATTGTCGATTTTGAATGCGGATTTTGTGGAAAATGACAGGCTATTAAGATATAAATAATACTCCCTCCAAACCATGGGGAATAAGTAGTTCACACCATTAACTTTAGACTTTATCTTGTCGACAATGATGAACAACATACAGGAAGATGGTTATATTGCCGAGCGGATTTTGGGGATATCTTTGAACGGTTGATTTATGGTGATTTATTAAATAAGCAGTATTATATACATAACAGTAAAAGTTAACTTGTAAAATGGAGCAATCCATAGCACTTCAAAACTTTGTACATTTACATAGGTACTAGTCCATGTCTGAGATAATAAATGCTTAGTAGTTCCATCACAATTTATATATAATTAATCGTACTTAATAAATAGAAAAATTAAAAAACTATTCAACACTTCTGACTCTACACTCTAAACTCCCAATCACACTAAAACTCTGTGGTCGGGGGAGTGGGGATGGGCTTAAGTCTCTGTATGATGTGTGTGGTGTAACGTGTGGACTGAGGTTAGTTGAGTGGCTGTGTGTGTGACAGAGAGAGGAGAGAGAGAGAGAGAGAGAGTTGGCATTTGATCTTGAAGTGCATTATACCTAACATCTTCACATCTTTTTTACAATATGAAAAACAAAGTCATTTCTTAGGATATATATGTTTATCATGTTTTCAGAGACAGCTGTCATCCCATGAACATTTAAAATATCCAACAACCGGTTAATCTAGCAGATGGAAGACTGGTAAATAACCAAGGGATGAACACTAGTAATGTACCTCATAGGATAAGGAATTCTTTGTCAGCTCCTTTCTCAGTGTTACCAGAATGACTTACCAGCCCACTTTGCTGTTTTTTAACCCTTATCATTGCTGTGTACCCTTCAATTCCAAACTGGTACAGGGGTTACTAGTCAATAGTCATGTGCCCGCATGGGCACCGTTGTTCTTGATGGCACCAGGGTAGCGGTTGCGCTGGTGGCGTGGGAGCCCGTTCAATCGCTGCTTGCAGCTTATATATTTTATTCTAATTATTTTTCCCGTCAAGGTTTTTTGGGGGTTTTGGGGCCCTTAAAACATGGCTCAAAAACTCTCGTTAAAATTGGCCTCTCGACACCTTGGAGAAATCTGCGGCCATTAGGGCGCGGGGGCGCAGGCAGAGTCTGGATCACTGGGGCGTAAGGCAAGGGGTACTCTTTCAAGAGCGCCCCCTGGAAATTTGGAGGGTCCGGTAGCACACATATTTTTTTTTTTCTTGCACACGTATCACTTCATGGGAATATCACGGTACACATATAGAACTCCTCAAGTTGAAAGGGGGGGTGGGGGGGGGGGGGGGGGGGGGGGGGGAACAGGGAAAGGGGGGGGGTAAAAAACAACTCACCACACTCATATGTCATTATGATCTAATCCCATACCCTGGAAGTTGGTTCTTATTCTGGGTGTTGGTCACAATATAACGATGCTTCACTGGAATTTGATATATACTAGTCCTAGGGTTTTTACCCAATTGGCAACACCTAAACTCGGTCAAACAGATCTCAAAAACATTGGGGGTGAAGGAAAAATTGTGAGGGGATTTTTGATATCACGAACGGTTTGGCCGTCGGCGAGGCGTTTTTTGATAATTTATGGGCGAGTAAATGTCTGGAAAACTAGGAAAATGGCTAATTACCTTTTGCAGACAGAGTCTGATTTTGATTGGAATGAATCACGCGGTTCAGCAGGTTTGTAGTGGTTGTCTTGATGCCGAATATCAGATTAGATGTGACTTATTAGGAGGTCCCATATAGTTAGTTAGCGCACCCACCAACTTTCGGTTTAGCAGGAAGTGTGTCTCTATTAAAATAGCATTTGATTAACACATGCGTTAATTTTACCCGATTTTGCTGTCCAAACTTCATCATGTTTAATAATGGTCATAAACACAGCCGACAGTTTTGAGGAATCTGGTAAGAGGGATTCGTGGATACTTATTATAATGCTTGTGTCCCAGGGCAACGTGGACATAACTTTTTAACATGTTGTTGTCCTGTGTGTTGTGGGGGCACTTAATAAGCTTCGGTTTGTCATGGAATACTACTTACACTACACTCATTCAGTATTAATTGATTTAGTTTGGACTACTGGCACAAGGCTCTATTAGCATGGGTGTGGTGAGAGGCGGCTACCGATAACGCCACCTTTTGTACAAAAAGTGGTGAGGGATTAGGTTATAGCTGATCAGGGGCCACCTTACCTTGGTATAGTAATATTAGTACTCTTCACATAGCTGGGACCATTACTTGATTCAAATTTACATCCATTAAGCTGCGACTTAACAGGTAAATGTCCTGCTATTTTGATTTGAATGTGGATTTTTTGGAAATATATATGATGCTGTATGCATGAATGAATACTACTCCTACAAAAAAACAATGAATTTACACCAACAATCTTTCGTCATTCACATGAAGCCAACATACTGAAGATGTTAAATTAGAGTGCGGGCAATTTGGGATATCTTGAATGGTTGTTTTATGGTGATTTTTATTAAAGTAGCAGGACAATATCATTTAACCTATATACTTATTAAAATGCAGCCAACACAATACAAACTTCAAGATATTTTTTTAGATACATAGAACTACTCAATTCTGAGTAAGAAATGCTTAGGTTCCGATCGTTTATAAATATACCTCTACTAAAAATAAATAGTAATAAAAAAAAAAAACTATTAATACAGCTGCATCTCCACTCTAACTCTCGACACTCCTAAACTCATGTGTGGGGGTAGGGGTGGTATGTGCCTGAGAGCTTCTGTGTATGTGTGTGCGTTGACGTGAGGCAGAGAGCGACATGAGAAAGAGAGGAATGAGTGCAGTTTGACAGTTTTGCATTATGCTAAAATCTTCACAACTTTTTTACATATGGGAAAATACAAGTCATTGTTAGGAAATAGTGTTTATCATGTTTTTAGAGACTGCAAAAAGGGGATTTAAAATATTCACAGATGTAAACTGGGCCGATCGAAGCGATCCGTTAAATACCGAGTGACGAACACATAGATGACCTCATAGGATAAAGTAAACTTTTTAAAGCTCATTCTCCAGGGTCCTATCAGAATGATTTATAAAAGCTTTTTGTAATTTTAAACTCCTTTCACAATTGCTGTATTACCCTTTCAATCACACCACAAACTGCCACAGGTGTCCACGGTTCATAATGCATGTGCCCGCTGGGCACCGTTTTTCTGATGGCACCAGGTTGCGGATGCGCTGGCGGCGAGGGCCGTCATCGCTGCTTGCAGCTATATTTCTAGGGCACGGGCGGGGGGGGGGGCGCCTGAATAAGGGCAGAGAGCCCAATTGTTTTTTCTTAGGGATTTCTTTTATTATTAGGGGCCCGAATGAAGCCCTATTGTTTTTTTCTTAGGGGGGTGGATTACATTTGTTAATTATTAGGGCCCGTAGCACCATTGAAAGGGGCAGAGAGCCCTTATTGTTTTTCGTTGAGATTATTCTTCGTATTTATTATTTTTTCTGTCAAGGTTTTGGGGGGTTTTGGGGCCCGTATACAATGCTCCTATAAAACTCTTTGAAAATTGGCGCACATCATTTGGAATCTGCGGCACATCTAGGATCGCCGGGCAGAGACTGGAGTACATGGGCCGCTGGGCAAGGGGGACTCTACAGCGCCTCACCTTGGAATTTGGCGAGGGTCATATAGCACACATACTTTGCACGTACACATTTGGAATAACTCGGTTATACACATAATAGTAACTCATACAAGTTGAACATACTTTTCGCACTCTGTGTCAATCTAGCTAATCCACCAACATGGAAGTTGGTTATTCCTGTGGTTTTGTCATAAATATGGCGTCGCCTGGCTAGGAATTTGATATTACTAGTCCTAGGGTTTTTTTTACCCAATTGCCACCAAAACTCGGTCATACCTGGATCTCAAGACATTGGGGATGAAAAATTGCGAGGGGATTTTTTGATGATCTCGAACAGGTTTTTGGCCGTGGCGAGGCGTTTTGAAATTATGGTGAGGAAAATGAGAAAACAGGAAATGGCTAATAACTGTTAGACACATTATCTGTAGTCTCTGATGAAAACTTCCAGGAGGTTTGTTTCGATGTGTGATGCCGATTACATAGTAAGTGACGTATTAGGTAGTCAAAAAGTATATCGCGCCACCCAACTGGCCAACAAGGAGAAGTGAGTGTCTCTTTTAAAAATGGCCTTTGATATCCATCGATGGGCCATTTTTAAACCCAGATTTGCTTCAGACTTCATCGGCAATCATGAGTCATATTAAGGACAGGCCGATGAGAATCTGTAAAGGGGGTCGTTGATACATTAAATGCGTGGTGTCATGGCATACGTGGCACAAACGTTTAACATTTGTTTCCATGTGTTTTTGGGGCGACTTAATAAGCTTACAATTTTTCATGAAACTCATAACACTACATTCAGTAATTAATGGATAGTTAGACACATGGCAAAATGCTTCATCCAATGGGTTGTGGGAGGAGTGGCGCTCTATAGCAACCACCGTTTGTCCATAAGTGGGGGGGTTACTTTTTAGCTACAGACACCAAACTCGGTTTGTTATATGGGCTCATCCAAGCCAGGCACATACTTTCTAATTTACAGACCATTAGCTGCGACCATACAGCGAATTCTGCTATGTTGGATTTGAATGTGGATTTTTGGAAAAAATTTATAGCTGGTGAAAGAATGAAATACTTACTTCCTACCACAATATTATCTCAATTGATTTATTCACCCACATTCTTGGTCAAACCATGAGGCCATACATACTGCAGATGTTAAATTATGAGTGAGGCAGATTTATCGGATATCATTGGAATGGTTTGCATTATAATGGTGTTAATTATTATTAAGGAGCAAGTAAACATATACATAAAAACCATAACTTAAAAATGCAGCAAACCAAACACTTAAACTTTTTTTTTACATACATAGTAACTAAGTCATTCCTGAGTAATACATGCATTAGTTCCCATTGATATAAAATAGTATACACAATAAATTGATAAAATGAAAATAACTTATTTTAACATTTCTTGATCACACTACTAAACTCACTCACTCTAACTCTGTGTGTCGAGGGGGCTGGGCTTAAGTCATGTGTATGTTGTGTGTGTAAAGTGATGGACTGAGGTAGTTGTAAGTGGATGTGTGTGTGTGTAACATGGAGAGAGAGAGAGTGCCATTTAAAGTTGCATTAATCCTTAACTCTTTCACATTTCTTTTTACATATGAAAATAACAGGTCATTCTTAGGAAAATTTTGATCATGTTTTCAGAGTCAAGCCGCAGACAGCTGATACTTGGAATTCATTTATATATATCATCTCACTTGTAAAACTAGCAGATTTGAAGAACTAGGTAATAACCAAGGATGAACACAAAGATTGGCCTCATAGGTATAGGGGAATCTTTTTCACAGCATCATTCTCAGTGGTACCAGAATGACTTAACAAGCACTTTTGCTTTTTTAACCCTTTCATATTGCTTGTGACACCTTCCATATCCAAACTGGTACAGGGGCTTACTGTCATATGCAATGTGCCCGCTGAGGCATCCGTTTTTTCTGAATGGCACACAGGGTTGCGATGCGTGGTGGCGAGGGCTCCGTCATCGCTGTCTTGCAGCGATATTTCTTCTTCTTCTTCTTCTTACTTCTTTCTTATTATTATTTGTCAAGGTTTATGGGGGGGGTTTGGGGCCCTTTAACATGCTCATCAAATACTCCTTGTAAAATGGCACTACCCACTCCCTGGGGAATATCTGCGGGCCATTAGGGCCGAGGCAGAGGTAGGACTGGTATACGGGCGCAGCTGGCATAGTGGGACTCTTACAGCGACCCCCTGGATATTTCTGGAGGGTCATATGTCACACATACTTGCACTTACACAGTGTGAATACTCAGGTACAACATTATTAGAACCGTCATTCAAAGCTGGACACAATACTTTCGCACTATATAAAAAAAAAAAAAAAATCTAATGTCATTAAACTATTACCAACAGGAAGTTGGTTATTCTGGGTTTTGTCACGAGAATCGCTATGCTCTGGAATTTGAATAACTAGATCCTAGCGTTTTTGTTACCCAATTGACCTACACATACTTCTCGGGTGTCAACCTGATCATCAAGGAACATTGGGTGATCAAAAATTGTGAGGGGGATGTTTTGATATTTCGAACGGTTTGGCCAGTTGCGCTGAGCGTTGAAATTATGGCGAGAAATGTTGTGATAACCAGGATAGGTTATGGCTAATAAACAGTTGCACAACTCATTGTCTGATTGTGATTGATAACCTTTTCAGCGGTTCTGTGTGTGTTGTATGATGCCCCGATCAGATAGGATGTGACTAATATGGAATGTTCCAAAGTTTATAGCGCCACACAACTGGCAACAGCGGGTGAAAGTGATGGTCTCTTTAAAAAATGCATTTTGATTACCACATGGTTTATTTTTAACTCCGATTTGCTTCTCAAACATCCATTCAGAATATTGGTCATATTAAACATGGGGCCGACTCAAAAATCTGGTAAAGTGGGTCCGTTGATACATTAAATGCAGTTGCCATGGCAACGTCGGTTCAAACTTTAACATTTGTTTCCCTGCTGTTTTTGGGCCACACTAATATAAGCTTAGAATTTCCATGAAACCCTCATACACACAACATCCAGTTATTACTGATTCGTTAGACCACTGGGCAAACGGGCTACTACTTAATATTGGGCCGTGGAGGAGGGCACTCTATAGTCGCCACCTTTTGTCTATAAAGTTGTTGGGGGGTTAGTTTGAGATCTCTGGGACAGACACACAAACTCGGTAAGTATATTGTTGATCTTTCTATGAAGCCGACTAACGTTCTTAATTTTACACTCTTAGGGCTGACGGACCTTTACAGGTAAGTCTGCTATATTGATTTTGAATGTGGGATTTTGGAAACAATCGGGGCTTATAATATATAATTAATACATCCTCCAAGCCACGGAATAAGGTTTACTTCACTACTCACACTTTGTATAACACGTATCTTCAACTAACATTACTGTAAGGATCTTAATATTGCATAGTGGATTTTTGGGATAATCTAGAGAACGGTTGTGATTTATCGTGGATTTTAAAAAGTAGCGCAGTGGAAAAACTTCAAATATCCGTACATTTTTAAATATGCTAAGCAATGCAAACACTTTTTAAAATAAATTCTATATACTATTTAGAACTAGTACATTCTGAGAAATAAAAGTATAGTTCCATACGATATGAATATATAGTTCTACAAAAAAATAGGAAAATTACTAAAAACTATTCTACCATCTGCTACTCACTCATAAACTCTCTCACTCTAATCTCGGTGGCGGGGATGGGCTGTAAAGTCTGTTGTATTGTGGTGTGTGTCCCAGTGTGACCTGAGGTAGTTGAGTGGGGCTGTGTGTGTGGTGGACAGAGAGAGAGAGAGAGACAGAGTAGCATTTTAAAGTGGCAATTATCTGAACTCGCTTCACAACATTTTTACATATGATAAAACAAGTACATTCTTAGGAATTTATGTTCATACATGTTTCTGAGAGATGCAGTACAGTTGAGAACATGTTAAAATATCTACTACCTGGTTCAACTAGCAGAAGAAGACTGTAATACCATAGAAGTATTGAACACAAGATGACCTCATAGGATAAGGAATCTTATTCAGCTCATTCTTAGTGTATCAGAAGTGACATTACAAAGCACTTTGCTTTATAACCCTGTTCAATGTGACAGGGACCCTATCAATTCCTAAACAGGTAACGGGGTTACTGTCTATGCATGTGCCCGCTGGGCACCACGTTTTTTCTGATGGACACACAGGGTTGCGGATGACAGCTGGTGGCGTAGGGCCCGCCCATCGGCCCCACACCAATGCTCGCCAGCTATAATTTTTAATATTCTTAATTATTAAGTTTTTTTGGTCAAGGTTTTTGGGGGGGTTTTGGGTGAGGCCCTTAATATGCTCAATATAACTCGTGAAATTTGGTCACA
The DNA here is from genome assembly GCA_036247105.1 of Cirrhinus mrigala. NCBI lineage: Eukaryota > Metazoa > Chordata > Actinopteri > Cypriniformes > Cyprinidae > Cirrhinus > Cirrhinus mrigala. The sequence continues at coordinate 631,205 of JAMKFB010000704.1, read as the reverse complement.
CACCACTTGGGAATCTGCGGCCATTAGGGGCCCGGGACATGGAGGACCTGGTCACATGGGCCGTGGGGCAATAGGGTGACTCTACAGCGCACCCCTGGAATTTGTGTGAGGGGAGGGTCATGTAGCACACGATACTTGCACGTACAATCATATGATTAACTCGGTTATACACATATAGAACTCGATCAAGTTGAACAATCTCACATCTACACTATGTCCTTAGCTTAATCCCAAAAGGAAGTTGGTTGATTCTGGGTTTTGTCAAAAACGCACTGCCTCTGGAAATTTGATATACTCAGTCCGCTAGGTTTTTTTACCCATATTGCCACACCAATCTCGGCCAACCTGATCTCAAGATCATTGGGGATGAAAAAATTGTGTGGAAGGGGGAGTTTTTGACTTATCTCGGAAACGGTTAGGACCGTGGCGAGGCGTTGATATATTATGGCCGATGAAATTGAGAAATGTGAAGAAACAGGAAATGGGCTAATTAACTAGTACGGCACTAATTGTTCTGATACGGATTGAGATTTGATCCTTCAGTGGTTTGTTTACTGGTGTATGGATGCCGATCACCGTAGATGAGTACTATAGGATGTCACAAAGTTATTAGCGCCCACCAACGTGGCAACAGGAATGCCGCTAGTGTGTCTCATTTCAACATGCTTTTGATATTCACATGGTTATTGTTACCCGATTTTGCTTCAAACTTCAATTCAGAATAATGTCAAAACACGGGACCCGATGAGAATCTGTAAAGGGGTCGTATGAATTAACATGATAATGCTGTTTGGCCATGGGCAACAAGTCTAATACTTTGAACATATTGTTATCCTGTGTTTATTGGGGCAACTTTATATAAGCACTTAGAATTTCACATGTATATATCTCTCAACACACACATCATGTATTAATGGATAGTTAGACACTCCGGCAAAGGCATCATAAATGGGCGTGGGAGGAGGGCGCACTAAAGACGGCCACCTTTTGTCAAAATGTTGGGGGGTTAGTTAGAGCTAACACACACCAAACTCTAGTATGTATAATTGTTTCTCATCAAGCAAGACATACTTTCTAATTTACATCCATATTAGCTTGCGACCCACAGGAAGGCTGACTATTTGGATATGAATTTGTGGATTTTTTGGGAAAAATTTTAGCTGAGTAAGGAATGGGAATACTAACTCCTTATCAAAAAACACATTGGTATATTTTTATTTAGACCAAACTTTGTCCAGATGATGCCAACATATGGAGGATGTTAAATTGTGAGCAGATTTGGGATATCTTGCACGGTTGTATTTATGGTGATTTATAAAGTTGTACAGTAAAAAACATGATCGTATTTTAAATGCAGCATCCAAACACTTCAAAACTTTTTATCATACATAGAACTAGTCATTCTGAGAAATAAATGCTTACTTCACCATCGATATAAAATAGTCTACAAAAAAATAGAAAATTAATAAACTATTCAACATCTGCTCTCACTCTAACTCTCTCACTCTAACTCTGTGTCGGGGGATGGGCTTAAGTCTGTGTATGTGTGTGTGTAAGTCTGACTGAGATAGTTGAGTGTCTGTGTGTGTGTGTGACAGAGAGACAGAGAGAGACAGAGTGCATTTAAAATGCATTATCCTAACTCATCACAACTTTTTACATATGAAAAACAAGTCATTCTTAGGAAATATGTTTATCATGTTTTCAGAGACCACAGAAACATTTAAAAATAACACACTTGTAAACTAGCAGATGAAGACGTGTAAAACAAGGATGAACACAAGATGACCTCATACGATAAGGAATACTTTTTCAGCTCATTCTCAGTGTACCAGAATGACTTACAAGCACTTTGCATTTTAACCCTTTCATTTGCTGTGACCCTTCAATCCAAACTGGTACAGGGTTACTGTCAATGCATGTGCCCGCTGGGCACCGTTTTTCTGATGGCACCAGGGTTGCGGATGCGCTGGCGGCGAGGGCCCGTCATCGCTGCTTGCAGCTATATTTAGGGCACGAGCCCTGAAAGGGCAAGAGCCCTATGTGTTTTTCTCTAGGGATTTTGTGTATATGTATTCTTCTTTCTTATTATTTTTTTGTCAAGGTTTTGAGGGGTTTTTTTGGGGTTTTGGGGGCCTCATATATATGCTCAAAAACTCTTGATAAATTAGACATCACACCTTGGGGTCTCGGCCGGCACTTTAGGGCCGGGCTGAACAGAAGTACTGGTACAATGGGCAGTGGCAAGGGGACTCTACAGCGCCCACCTGGAATTTGGGAGGGTCCCACATAGCACCTACATACTTGCAACCGTACACATATGTTAAACTCGGGTACCAGATATACGTTACCTCATCTAGTTGGGGTATACAACCTTTCTGCCCGTCTGATGTCATTAGCTAATCCCAACAGGAAGTTGGTTTGTTACTGGGTTTTTGTCAAAATATGCATGCTACTGGGATTTTGGATTGTTATACTAAGTCCTAGGGTTTTTTACAACCTAATTGCCACCAAACTCGGTCATACCTGGATCACCCCCCCCCCCCCCCCCCCCCCCCCCCCCCCCCCCCCCCCCCCCCCCCCCCCCTCCCCCCCCCCCCCCCACCAGCCCCCCCCCCCCCCCCCCCCCCCCCCCCCCCCCCCCCCCCCCCCCCCACCCCCCCCCCCCCAAATCAAGACAGTGGGGATGAAAAATTTGCGAGGGATTTTTGATATCTCGAACAGGTTTGGGCCGTGGCAAGGCGTTGAAATTATGGTGGAGAAGATAGAAAATGAGAAATGTCACTGGAATATGGCTAATAAAACTGTTAGCCCACATTATCTGATTCTGATGTAAACTTCAGGCTGCGGTTTGTTCAGATGTGTGAATGCGCGATTACATTAGTATGTGACTAATTATTATTGGGGGGGGGGGGGGGGGGGGGGGGTTAGGTCCAAGAGTACTAGCGCCACCATACTGGACAACAGGAAGTGTGTCTCTTTTTAATAAATGACTTGATAGCACATGGCCATTTTTTTTACCCGAGTTGTGCTTCATGACTTCATCAGAATCTAATGACAAAACACGGCCCGATGAGATCTGAAGAACTGATCTTGGGGTCGATGATACATTAAAATGCTGTGTGGTCATGGGATCAACGTGACAAAACTATAAACATTATCTTTCCTGTGTTTTTTGGGGCACTTATTAATAGGCTTACATTTTCATGTAAACTCAAAACACACATCTAGTATTAATGATCAGTTAAGGATCTACTGGACAAATAGCTCATCAATGGGTGAGGAGGTGAGGCGTCTCTATAGCACCTACCATTTGTCAAAAGTGGGTCGGGGTATACTTTTAGCTACAGACCCAACCTAAACTACGGTATGTAAATAGGTATCTCCACAAGTCCAGGGGTACAACTTTCTGTAATTTACTAGTTCCATTAGCTGCGAACCAACACAGGGAAGTCTGCTCTATTTTGATTTTGAATGTGGATTTTTGGATAAATATAGCTGTGTAATGGTACATGAATAACAACTCCCTACAAATAAACAATGGAATTTTCCTACCATATTAACTTTGGCATACATGATGCCAACATTACTGAAGATGTTAAATTGGGAGCACGAGTCTTTGGGATATCACTTGATATGGATGATTTATGGTGAATATTATTATTAAAGTAGCACAGTTATTATTAAAAAACCATAACCATAACTTTTAAAATGCTGAGCTATTACCATTAATCTACTTTTAAATTTTTATTTACATAACATAGAACTAGTCATCTCTGAGTATATAAATGCTTAGTTCCATTGTATATAATAAATAGTCATACAAAAAATAGAAAATTAAAAAAATTACTATAACAACTGTATACTCACTTCTAAACTCCTCTCACTCTAACCTCGCGTGTCGGGGGATGGGCTCTGAAGCTCTGGGTATGTGTTGTGAGTAATGTGAGGATGAGGTAGTTGTTTTGTTTGAGTGGCTGTGTGTGTGTAAACAGAGAGAGAGAGAGTGGCTATTTAAAGTGCGTTATTATCTTAACTCTTCCACATCATTTTTATCATATGAAAAACATGTCCATTCTTGGAAATATTTTTATATCATGTTTTCAAGATAGTGAACGCCGCAGGAAAACTTTAAAAATATATACACACTTGTAAACTGAGCATGATGAAGACTGTAATACCAAGGATGAACACAATGATGACCTTCATAGGGATAAGGAATCTTTTTCAGCTCATTCCTCAGAGGTACCAGAGAGAATGGACTTTACAAGACACTTTGCTTTTAACCCTTTTCATTGCTGTGACCCTCTTCAAATCTCCCTAAACTTGGTACAGGGTTACTGTCAATGGCAATGTGCCCGCTGGGCAACCGTTTTTTTCTGATCGCATCCAGGGTTGCGGATCATGCGCTGGGGGGCGAGGGCCCGACATCGCTGCTTTTGCAGCTATATTTCATTACTTCTTCTTCAGCTTCTTCTTCTTTATTATTATTTGGTCAAGGTTTTTTTTGGGGGTGTTTTTGGGGCCGCTTAATATGCTCAAAAAACTCTTTGAAAATTGGCACACAACCTTGGAATCTGCGGCCACTTTAGGGCCGGGCAAGGGGCTGTGTACCACTGTCAGTGACTGGTTCATGGGCAGTAGGCTAAGGGGACACTACATGCGCCACCCCTGGAATTTGGAGGGTACACACATAGCTCACAACATTACTTGGCACGTACACATATGAAACTCACTGGTACAGATATAGAAACTCTTCATCAAGGTTGAACAATACATTTCGCCACTCTATGTCCATTAGCTAATCCCCAACAGGAAGTTGGTTTATTCTGGGTTTTGTCAAAAATCCGCAATGCTCTGGATCCCCGGATGTTGATTATACTAGTTCCCTGGGTTTTTTTTACCCATATTACCACCATACTATCTCACAGTTTCAATCCTGATCCGCTAGGAACATAGGGGGATAGCAAATATGTGTGATCGGGGATTTTTTGATAGTTCGAATCGGTGGGGCCGTGGCGACGGCGTTGAAATTTATGGCGCAGAAATGTGTATAACAGGAAATGGCTAAAAACTGGTGCACATCATTGTCTGATTTTGATGAAAACTTCAGCGGTTTGTGTGTTGTAAATGGATGCCGATCTAGATAAGAATGTGACATATTAGATGGTACTAAGAGTTATAGCGCCACCAACTGGCAACAGGAAAGTTGTTGTCTCTGTTATAAAATGCTTTGATATCACATGGTTTCAATTTTAACCACAGATTTGCTTTCAAAACTACATCAGAATGAATGTCATAAAGCATGGCCCGAATAAAAAAACAAAATCTGTTAAAGGGCGTCGTTGATACCATTAAATGCGGGTTTTGTTGCCATGGACAACGTGGTCATATACTTTTAACATTGGTTTCCCGTGTTTTTGGGCCAACTTAATAAGCTTAGATTTTCATGAATAACTCTACACACACACATCATCAGTATTAATGATAGTTTAGACACTGGCAAAGGCTCACTATAACCTGGGGCGTTGGATGGAGGCTACTCTATAGCGCCACCTTTTGGGTCCAAAAGTTGGGGGGGTTAGTTTGAGTCTACCTAGACTACCATAACGCGGTATGGTATTGATGTGATCTCATCAAGCCGGACACATCTTTCTAATTTACATCTCAGTGACGCGAACAATCAGGTAAGCTACTGCTTATTTTTGATGTTGAATGTGGGATTTTTGGAAATAAATCGGGCTAATAAATGAAAATTAATACTCCTGCCCAAGCACGGGTATATAAGGTACTCTCACACCAAATACTTTGTAAAACACGGATTCCAACATTATCTGTAGGTAATCTACATTGACAAGTGGAGTTGGGATATCGTTGTTAACGGTGTGCTTTAAGTGATTTTAAAGTATAGTCAGCAAGTTATAAAAACCCATACCGTAAATTTGGTAAATTGCAGCATGCTAAACTACATTTATTAAAAATTTATATAACACAGAACCCTAGTCATTCTGCGAAATAAATGTTTAGTTCCACATTCGGATAATTATAATAGTCCTACAAAAAATAGAAAAATTAAAAAACATATTCAACCAGCTGACTCTCCACTCATAACTCCTCATCACTCTAGCACTCCTGTGTCGGGGGATGGAGCTTTTACTTATGTCTGGTGGTATGAGGGGTGTGTAAGTGATGTGACTGAGGTTTAGTTGAGTGGCTGTGTGTGTGTGACACGAGAGAGAGATGGAGAGAGACAGAGTGCCATTTAAAGTGTGCACGTTATCCTTAAAATCGTTCACAAACTTTATTACATATGAAAATAACAGGTCATTCTAGGGAGATATGTTTTATCATGTTTTTCCAGTCGCCCCCCAAGGTATGACAGCAGAAACATTGAAAAGATCACCACCTGTTAAACTAGCAGATGAAGACTGTAATAACCAAGTAATGAACACTAAGATGTGACCTCATAGGATTAAGGAATCTTTTTACAAGCTCATTCTTATTTGTGGTAATCAGAAAGATTATGGACCAATTACATAGCACGTTGCTTTTATAATACCCTTTTCATTGCTGCTGGTGACCCTTCAATCCCAAACTGGTAACGGGGTTACTGTTCTATGCATGTGCCCGCTGGGCACCGTTGTTCCTGCATGGCAAACCAGGGTTGCGGATCGCGCTGGGTGGCGAGGTGGCCCGGGCCCATCGCTCGCTCGCAGCGATATTTTTATTATTAGTATTATTATTTTTTTGTCATAGGTTTTGGGGGGTTTTGATGGCCCTGATAATGCTCTAAACATACTCTTGTTAAAATTGGCACTCACCACTACTTGGAATCTGCGGCCAATCCAAGGGGCCGGGCAGTTGAGACTGGTACCATGGGCGCGTGGCAAGGGGTCCACTCTACAGCGCCCCTGGAATTTGGAGGGTCATGTAGAATCACATTACTTGCATCTGTACAACATATGAAAACATCAGGGTACACATATAGAACTCGTCAAGTTGAACAACTCACACACTCTATGTCATTAGCTAATCCCAAAAGGAAGTTGGTTATTCTGGGTTTTGTCAAAAACGCATGCTCTGGGAAATTTGATATACTAGTCCTAGGTTTTTTACCCATAATTGCCACCAAACTCGGTCAACCTGATCTCAAGACATTGGGGATGAAAAATTGTGAGGGGGATTTTTGATATCTCGAACGGTTTGGCCGTGGCGAGGCGTTGAAAATTATGGCGAGAAATGAGAAACAGGAAATGGCTAATAACTACATGCACACATTGTCTGATTCGGATGAAACTTCAGTGGTTTGTTCGTTGTATGATGCCGATCACGTTAGATGTGACTATTAGGAGTCAAAGTTTATAGCGCCACCAACTGGCAACAGGATAGTGTGTCTCTTTTAAACATGCTTTGATATTCACATGGTTATTTTTACCCGATTTGCTTCAAACTTCATTCAGAATAATGTCAAAACACGGCCGATGAGAATCTGTAAAAGGGGTCGTTGATACATTAAATGCTGTTGTCATGGCAACGTGTCAAACTTTAACATTTGTTTCCTGTGTTTTTGGGGCACTTAATAAGCTTTAGATTTTCATTGAAACTCAACACACACATCATTATTAATTGGATTAGTTAGACACTGGCAAAGGCTCATAACATGGGCGTGGAGGAGGCGCTCTATAGCGCCACCTTTTGTCAAAAGTTGGGGGGGTTAGGTTTGAGCTTCACACACTCATAACTCCAGTATGTATATTGTTGCTCAATCAAGCCAGACAACTTTCTAATTTACATCCCATTAGCTGCGACCAACAGGAAGTCTGCTATTTTGATTTGAATGTGGATTTTTGGAAAAATTTAGCTGTGAATGAATGAATACTACTCCTACAAAAAACAATGAATTTAGACCAAACTTTGTCAAGATGATGCCAACATATGGAAGATGTTAAATTGTGAGCAGATTTGGGATATCTTGAACGGTTGATTTATGGTGATTTAATAAAGTAGCAGTAAAAAAACATGATCGTAATTTTAAAATGCAGCATCCAAACACTTCAAAACTTTTTACATACATAGAACTAGTCATTCTGAGAAAATAAATGCTTACTTCCATCGATATAATATAGTCTACAAAAAAAAAGAAAATTAATAAACTATTCAACATCTGCTCTCACTCTAACTCTCTCACTCTAACTCTGTGTCGGGGGATGGGCTTAAGTCTGTGTATGTGTGTGTGTAAGTCCTGACTGAAGATAGTTGAGTGTCTGTGTGTGTGTGTGACAGTGAGAGCAGAGAGAGACAGAGTGCATTTAAAAATGCATTATCCTAATCTCATCACAACTTTTTACATATGAAAAACAAGTCATTCTTAGGAAATATGTTTATCATGTTTTCAGAGACCACAGAAACATTTAAAATAACACACTTGTAAACTAGCAGATGAAGACTGTAATACCAAGGATGAACACAAGATGACCTCATAAGATAAGGAATCTTTTTCAGCTCATTCTCAGTGTACCAGAATGACTTACAAGCACTTTGCTTTTAACCCTTTCATTGCTGTGACCCTTCAATCCAAACTGGTACAGGGTTACTGTCAATGCTATGTGCCACGCTGGGCACCGTTTTTCTGGATCGCACCAGGGTTGCGGATGCGCTGGCGGCGAGGGCCCGTCATCGCTGCTTGCAGCTATATTTAGGGCACGAGCCCTGAAAGGGCAAGAGCCCTATTGTTTTTCTTAGGATTTTTTGTTATTATTCTTCTTCTTATTATTTTTTGTCAAGGTTTTGGGGGGGTTTTGGGGCCCTTTAATATGCTCAAATAACTCCTTGAAAATTGGCACACACCTTGGAATCTGCGGCCATATAGGGCCGGGACAGAGACTGGTATCATGGGCGTGGGCAAGGGGACTCTACAGCGCCCCCTGGAATTGGGAGGGTCACATAGCACACCTACTTTGCACGTACACATATGAAACTCGGTACAGATATAGAACTCATCAAGTTGAACAACTTTCGCCCTCTATGTCATTAGCTAAATCCCAACAGGAAGTTGGGTTATTCTGGGTTTTGTCAAAAAACGCATGCTCTGGAATTTGATTTACTAGTCCTAGGTTTTTTTACCCAATTACCACCAAACTCAGTCAACCTGATCTCAAGACATAGGGGATGAAAAAATTGTGAGGGGATTTTTGATATCTCGCACGGTTTGGCCGTGGCGAGGCGTTGAATTTATGGCGAGAAATGAGAAACAGGAAATGGCTAATAGCTACTGACACACATTGTCTGATTCGGATGATAACTTCAGCGGTTTGTTCGTTGTATGATTGCCGATCACATAGATGTGACTATTAGGAGTCAAAGTTATAGCGCCACCAACTGGCAACAGGAAGTGTGTCTCTTTTAAAAATGCTTTGATATCACATGGTTATTTTACCCGATTTGCTTCAAACTTCATCAGAATAATGTCAAAACACGGCCGATGAGAATCTATAAAGGGGTTGTTGATACATTAAACGCTGTTGTCATGGCAACGTGTCAAACTTTAACATTTGTTTCCTGTGTTTTTGAGGCACTTAATAAGCTTAGATTTTCATGAAACTCAACACACACATCAGTATTAATGATAGTTAGACACTGGCAAAGGCTCATCAATGGGCATGGAGGAGGTGCTCTATAGTGCCACCTTTTGTCAAAAGTGGGGGGGTTAGTTTAAGCTACAGACACCAAACTCGGTATGTGTATTGTTCTCATCAAGCCGGACAACTTTCTAATTTACATCCATTAGCTGCGACCATCAGGAAGTCTGCTATTTTGATTTGAATGTGGATTTTTGGAAAAATATAGCTGTGAATGAATGAATACTACTCCTACAAAAACCAATGAATTTACACCAAACTTTGTCAACCTGAAGCCAACATATTGAAGATGTTAAATTGTGAGTGGATTTGGGATATCTTGAACGGTTGATTTATGGTGATTTATTAAAGTAACAGTAAAAAAACATGACCGTCATTTTAAAATGCAGCATCCAAACACTTCAAAACTTTTTACATACATAGAACTAGTCATTCTGAGAAATAAATGCTTAGTTCCATCGATATAAAATACTCTACTAAAAATAGAAAATTAAAAGACTATTAAACATCTGCTCTCACTCTAACTCTCTCACTCTAACTCTGTGTGTGGGGGAGGGGTGGTTTGTGCCTGAGTGCTTGTGTGTATGTGTGTGCGTGAGACAGAGAGAGAGAGAGAGAGAGAGAGAGAGAGAGAGAGTGCATTTACAGTGCATTATGCTAAATCTTCACAACTTTTTACATATGGAAAAAACAAGTCATTGTTAGGAAATATGTTTATCATGTTTTTAGAGACTGCAAAAAGATTTAAAATATCACAGATGTAAACTGGCAGATGAAGAATGTAATACCGAGTACGAACACAAGATGACCTCATAGGATAAAGAATCTTTTTAAGCTCATTCTCAGTCTATCAGAATGATTTAAAAGCTTTTTGATTTTAACCCTTTCATTGCTGTAACCCTTCAATCCAAACTGCCACAGGGTCACGGTCAATGCATGTGCCCGCTGGGCACCGTTTTTCTGATGGCACCAGGGTTGCGGATGCGCTGGCGGCGAGTGCCCGTCATCGCTGCTTGCAGCTATATTTTGTTATTCTTCTTCTTCTTCTTATTATTATTATTTGTCAAGGTTTTGGGGGGGTTTGGGGCCCTTAACATGCTCAAAAACTCTTGAAAATTGGCACACACCTTGGAATCTGCGGCCATTAGGGCCGGGCAGAGACTGGTATACGGGCGTGGCAAGGGGACTCTACAGCGCCCCCTAGAATTTGGAGGGTCATGTAGCACACATACTTGCACTTACACATATGAAACTCGGTACACATATAGAACTCATCAAGTTGAACAACTTTTGCCCTCTATGTCATTAGCTAATCCCAACAGGAAGTTGGTTATTCTGGCTTTTGTCAAAAACGCATGCTCTTGAATTTGATACACTTGTCCTAGGTTTTTTACCCAATTGCCACCAAACTCGGTCAACCTGATCTCAAGACATTGGGGATGAAAAATTGTGAGGGGATTTTTGATATTTCGAACGTATTGGCCGTGGCGAGGCATTGAAATTATGGCGAGAAATGAGAAACAGGAAATGGCTAATAACTACTGCACACATTGTCTGATTCGGATGAAACTTCAGAGGTTTGTTCGTTGTATGATCCCGATCACATAGATGTGACTATTAGGAGTTAAAGTTATAGCGCCACCAACTGGCAACAGGAAGTGTGTCTCTTTTAAAAATGCTTTGATATCACATGGTTAATTTTACCCGATTTGCTTCAAACTTCATCAGAATAATGTCAAAACACGGCCGATGAGAATCTGTAAAGGGGTCGTTGATGCATTAAATGTTGTTGTCATGGCAACGTGTCAAACTTTAACATTTGTTTCCTGTGTTTTTGGGGCACTTAATAAGCTTAGATTTTCATGAAACTCAACACACACATCAGTATTAATAATAGTTAGACACTGGCAAAGGCTCATCAATGGGCATGGACGAGGTGCTCTATAGCGCCACCTTTTGTCAAAAGTGGGGGGGGTTAGTTTAAGCTACAGACACCAAACTCGGTATGTATATTGGTCTCATTAAGCCGGACAACTTTCTAATTTACACCCATTAGCTGCGACCAACAGGAAGTCTGCTATTTTGATTTGAATGTGGATTTTTGGAAAAATCAGGCTATAAATAAATTAATACTCCTCCAAACAGGAATAAGTAGTTCACACCAAACTTTGTCAACATGATGACAACATACTGAAGATGTTATATTGCGAGCGGATTGGGGATATCTTGAACGGTTGATTTATGGTGATTTATTAAATTAGCAGTAAAAAAACATAACCGTAATTTTAAAATGGAGCATCCAAGCACTTCAAAACTTTTTACATACATAGGACTAGTCATTCTGAGAAATAAATGCTTAGATCCATCAATATAAAATAATCTACTAAAAATAGAAAATTAAAAAACTATTCAACATCTGCTCTCACTCTAACTCTCTCACTCTAACTCTGTGTCGGGGGATGGGCTTAAGTCTCTGTATGTGTGTGTGTAAGTGTGACTGAGGTAGTTGAGTGGCTGTGTGTGTGACAGAGAGAGAGAGAGAGAGAGAGAGAGTGCATTTGAAGTGCATTATCCTAACTCTTCACATCTTTTTTACATATGAAAAACAAGTCATTCTTAGGAAATATGTTTATCATGTTTTCAGAGACCGCAGAAACATTTAAAATATCACACCTGTAATCTAGCAGATGAAGACTGTAATACCAAGGATGAACACTAGATGACCTCATAGGATAAGGAATCTTTTTCAGCTCATTCTCAGTGTACCAGAATGACTTACAAGCACTTTGCTTTTAACCCTTTCATTGCTGTGACCCTTCAATCCAAACTGGTACAGGGTTACTGTCAATGCATGTGCCCGCTGGGCACCGTTTTTCTGATGGCACCAGGGTTGCGGATGCGCTGGTGGCGAGGGCCCGTCATCGCTGCTTGCAGCTATATTTATTCTTATTTTTCGTCAAGGTTTTTGGGGGTTTTGGGGCCCTTAACATGCTCAAAAACTCTTGAAAATTGGCCTACACCTTGGAATCTGCGGCCATTAGGGCCGGGCAGAGACTGGTACATGGGCGTAGCAAGGGGACTCTACAGCGCCCCCTGGAATTTGGAGGGTCATGTAGCACACATACTTGCACGTACACATATGAAACTCGGTACACATATAGAACTCATCAAGTTGAACAACTCACACACTCTATGTCATTAGCTAATCCCAACAGGAAGTTGGTTATTCTGGGTTTTGTCAAAAACACATGCTCTGGAATTTGATATACTAGTCCTAGGTTTTTTACCCAATTGCCACCAAACTCGGTCAACCTGATCTCAAAACATTGGGGATGAAAAATTGTGAGGGGATTTTTGATATCTCGAACGGTTTGGCCGTGGCGAGGCGTTGAAATTATGGCGAGAAATGTGAAACAGGAAATGGCTAATAACTTTTGCATACATAGTCTGATTTTGATGAAACCTCAGCGGTTTGTGTGTTGTATGATGCCGATCAGATAGATGTGACTATTAGGAGTCAAAGTTATAGCGCCACCAACTGGCAACAGGAAGTGTGTCTCTTTTAAAAATGCTTTGATATCACATGGTTATTTTTACCCGATTTGCTTCAAACTTCATCAGAATAATGTCAAAACATGGCCGATCAAAATCTGTAAAGGGGTCGTTGATACATTAAATGCTGTTGCCATGGCAACGTGTCAAACTTTAACATTTGTTTCCTGTGTTTTTGGGCCACTTAATAAGCTTAGATTTTCATGAAACTCAACACACACATCAGTATTAATGATAATTAGACACTGGCAAAGGCTCATAAATGGGTGTGGAGGAGGCGCTCTATAGCGCTACCTTTTGTCAAAAGTTGGGGGGTTAGTTTTAGCTACAGACACCAAACTCGGTATGTATATTGTTCTCATCAAGCCGGACAACTTTCTAATTTACACTCATTAGCTGCGACCAACAGGAAGTCTGCTATTTTGATTTGAATGTGGATTTTTGGAAAAATCGGGCTATAAATAAATTCATACTCCTCCAAGCAGGAATAAGTAGTGCACACCAAACTTTGTCAACATGATGCCAACTTACTGATGTTATGGTGATTTTTTTAAAGTAGCAGTAAAAAACACAACCGTAATTTTTAAATGCAGCATGCAAACACTTTAAAAAAATTTATATACACAGAACTAGTCATTCTGAGAAATAAATGTTTAGTTCCATCGATATAAAATAGTCTACAAAAAATAGAAAATTAAAAAACTATTCAACATCTGATCTCACTCTAACTCTGTGTAGGGGGGAAGGGATTAAGTGTGAGTATGTGTGTGTGTAACTGTGACTGGGGGTAGTTGAGTGGCTGTGTGTGTGTGTGAGAAAGAGAGAGAGACAGAGAAGACAGAGTGCATTTAAAGTGCATTATTCTAACTCTTCACAACTTTTTACATATGAAAAACAAGTCATTCTTAGGAAATATGTTTATCATGTTTCAGAGACCGCAAAAACATTTAAAATATCACACTTATAAACTAGCAGATGAAGACTGTAATACCAAGGATGAACACAAGATGACCTCATAGGATAAGGAATCTTTTGAACTCTAATCCCATCTCAGTGTCATTGTTTCAGAATGACTTAAAAGCATTTTGATTTTAACCCCTTCATTGCTGTAACCCTTCAATACAAACTGGTACAGGGATACTGTTAATGCATGTGCCTGCTGGGCACCGTTCTTCTGATGGCACCAGGGTTGCGGATGCGCTGGTGGCGAGGGCCCGTCATCGCTGCTTGCAGCTATATTTATTATTATTCTTCTTATTTTTTGTCAAGGTTTTGGGGGCTTTTGGGGCCCTTAACATGCTCAAAAACTCTTGAAAATTGGCACACACCTTGGAATCTGCGGCCATTAGGGCCGGGCAGAGACTGGTACATGGGCGTGGCAAGGGGACTCTACAGCGCCCCCTGGAATTTGGAGGGTTATATAGCACACATACTTGCACTTACACATATGAAACTCGGTACACATATAAAACTCATCAAGTTGAACAACTCACGCACTCTATGTCATTAGCTAATCCCAACAGGAAGTTGGTTATTCTGGGTTTTGTCAAAAACGCATGCTCTGGAATTTGATATACTAGTCCTAGGTTTTTTACCCAATTGCCACCAAACTCGGTCAACCTGATCTCAAGACATTGGGGATCAAAAATTGTGAGGGGATTTTTGATATCTCGAACGGTTTGGCCGTGGCGAGGCCTTGAAAATATGGCGAGAAATGAGAAACAGGAAATGGCTAATAACTACTGCACACATTGTCTGATTCGGATGAAACTTCAGTGGTTTGTTCGTTGTATGATGCCGATCACGTAGATGTGACTATTAGGAGTCAAAGTTATAGCGCCACCAACTGGCAACAGGAAGTGTGTCTCTTTTAAAAGTGCTTTGATATCACATGGTTATTTTTACCCGATTTGCTTCAAACTTCATCAGAAAAATGTCAAAACACGGCCGATGAGAATCTGTAAAGGGATCGTGGATACATTAAATACTGTTGTCATGGCAACGTGTCAAACTTTAACATTTGTTTCCTGTGTTTTTGGGGCACTTAATAAGCTTAGATTTTCATGAAACTCAACACACACATCAGTATTAATGATACTTAGACACTGGCAAAAGCTAATAAATGGGCGTGGAGGAGGCGCTCTATAGCGCCACCTTTTGTCAAAAGTTGGGGGGTTAGTTTGAGCTACAGACACCAAACTCGGTATGTATATTGGTCTCATCAAGCTGCACAACTTTCTAATTTACATCCATTAGCTGCGACCAACAGGAAGTCTGCTATTTTGATTTGAATGTGGATTTTTGGAAAAATCAGGCCATAAACAAATTTATACTCCTCCAAGCAGGAATAAGTAGTTCACACCAAACTTTGTCAACATGATGCCAACATACTGAAGATGTTAAATTGTGAGCAGATTTGGGATATCTTAAATGGTTGATTTATAATGAATTATTAAAGTAGCAGTAAAAAACATGACCGTAATTTTAAAATGCAGCATCCACACATTTCAAAATTTTTTACATACATAGAACTAGTCATTCTGAGAAATAAATGCTTACTTCCATCGATATAAAATAGTCTACAAAAAATAGAAAATTAAAAAACTATTCAACATCTGATCTCACTCTAACTCTCTCACTCTAACTCTGTGTGTGGGGGAGGGGTGGACTGTGCCTGAGTGCTTCTTTGTATGTGTGTGCGTGACAGAGAGAGAGAGAGAGAGAGAGACAGAGTGCATTTACAGTGCATTATGCTAAATCTTCATAACTTTTTACATATGGAAAAACAAGTCATTGTTAGGAAATATGTTTATCATGTTTTTAGAGAGTGCAAAAAGATTTAAAATATCACAGATGTAAACTGGCAGATGAAGACTGTAATACCGAGTACGAACACAAGATGACCTCATAGGATAAAGAATCTTTTTCAGCTCATTCTCAGTGTATCAGAATGATTTAAAAGCGTTTTGATTTTAACCCTTTCATTGCTGTAAACCTTCAATCCAAACTGCCACAGGGTCACTGTCAATGCATGTGCCCGCCGGGCACCGTTTTTCTGATGGCACCAGGGTTGCGGATGCGCTGGCGGCGAGGGCCCGTCATCGCTGCTTGCAGCTATATTTTGTTATTCTTCTTCTTCTTCTTCTTCTCCAAAATGAATCGCATTTTTGAGGGCCTAAACATGCCCAAAAAGTCATGAAACTTTGCACACGCATCAGACCTGGCGAAAATTTACGTCTGATATGGGTTTCAGAAGTGGGTGTGGCAAAATGGCTCGACAGCGCCACCTATTCACTTTCTATGAAGTGCCCCTCCCGCTACGTTTCACGTACATGTATGAAAATTGGTAAGCACATGTAACACACCAATACACACAAAAAAGTCTCTTGGAGGAAAATCTGAAACCCAACAGGAAGTCAGATATTTTTCATTTTCTCAGCAAATTTTGTGTCATTTTTGCCATTTCCAGGCGTCGTATTAAAACGAACTCCTCCTAGAGATTTATTCGGATCAACACCAAATTTGGTCAGTCTAATCTAAAGCCCTTTGTGACGTTAAATTGCGAAGATCTAGAATTTTTGCTGGAGGGCGTGTCCGTGGCGGCATGTCAAATTTTGATGATTCGCCATGAAAAAGGAAGTTGTTATAACTCAGCCATACAATGTCTGATCTGCCCCAAACTTCACATGTTTGATTAGAGTCTGGTCCTGAACACATGCCCATGCTCATATTCACTTTTAATCATAGCGCCACCTACTGACAACAGGAAGTGACATGTTGTACTCTGTAGTGAACTCCTCGTACAGATTTATTCAGATCAACACCAAATTTGGTCAGTCTACTCTAAAGGCCTTTGCAATGTTAAATTGTGAAGATCTTGAGTTTTCGTTGAAGGGCGTGTCCGTGGCAGCCTGACAAAGTTCAATGTTTCGCCATGGGAATAGAAGATGTTGTAACTCAGCCATACAATGTCCGATCTGCCCCAAACTTCACAGGTTCGATAAGAGTCCTGGCCTGAACACATCTAGAGGCCAATATTCAGTTATTATCATAGCGCCACCTGCTGGCAACAGGAAATGACTTGTTTTACACTAACTTAAACATGCAAGTCCAATTTGCACCAAACTTCACATGTTTGGTAAGAGTCCTGACCTGAAGACACCTAAAGGCCAATATTCAGTTATAATCATAGCGCCACCTGTTGGCAGCAGGATATGTCATGTCTTACACTAACTCAAGCATGCCATGTTCAATGTGCACCAAACTTCATATATTTGACAAAACCACTGGCCTGAAGACATCTACATGCCAATATCCAGTTATAGGCATAGCGCCACCAGCTGACAGCAGGAAGTTTGGCACATATAAATGACTTTGACATATTCCTCCTAAATTAACTATGTGAAAAGCATAGTGCCCACCATTCGCCACCGATCGGCGGTGAGCCCGGGTGCGAAGGCCCTTTCATCGCTGCTTGCAGCTTTAATTATTTATTATTATTGTTAATTAACACGTCACAGCATATTTGGTATGGGCTGGCCTGGAAGAGAAGGGGGCAGACTGTGTCTAAACAAGATGATGGAGACAAAGTGGAGCAGAGAGTGTCAGTAGCACTGTTAACATCACGTAATGAGAAAGGGAGGAAGTGAGGGTGAATCCATAGCAGATAGTGAGTGTACGTTAGGCCAAAAGTTTTTTTTTTTAGTTTTAGTGAATTTACCATGTAAAGTATGTGCATCATTATTATTTTATAAACAAACTGCTCTTTCCCTGATTGGTTCTGTGTCAATCTATCGAGAGCTACTAAACACAGCATGTTTCAGAACACTATCAACACTGTCATATTATATAAAACATTCAAATAATAGGAAATATATATGTGTGTGTGGATATAAACCCTGTAAGTAACACTGAGATTATATTTTTTTTTTCTAAACAATCCCACTGTTTGTATTTTAATACTAATAATTTCTACACATAAACATTCAAGTTCTGTCTTTTAGTCACAATCTCACACTTTTTCATTTGTACTTCTTAATATTTTCAACACATCATTGAACAACATGTATTTAAAAATGTATTTCACTAAGAAATCAACTTTGAACTCCTCTGGCATTTAAAGTTGCATTTTTATAGACAGTAATTGAATTACATGACTTTTATTTTAGTCTAGTGATGTGACGTCATAAAACTGCGCCGCGCTCCTGCATCTGTTGTGATTCAGATGAAGAAAGGTTTGTGTTTTTAAGCATTTAAAGTGTTTAAATCAATGCAATCCAATCGTGCAATTTCGTACTTTACAGACAACGTAAAATTGCTTAATTACTGATGAATTAAACAAATTTTATCTAACAGTAAACATTATTGTTATGAGTAAACAGCACTCGCACATGAGTAACAGAAACAGCGCGTCTCGTCAGCTTAATATGTAGTGAATCAGTGTCGTAAAGACGAGTTCGGTCACCGAGTTAATTGAATCAATTGCTTCGCAAAATGAATTAGTGACACCAGCAGCAATGTTTTTTTTTTTTTTTGGTGAAAACATAATCTATTAAATATAGTAAGTATTAAATGAACAGAAAATAATAATAATATTAATATACTTAATATTTTAGCTACAAAATTGGATTTATCTAATCATTATAATGTTTTTGACTGCTGTCATTTCTACACTTTATTAAAGCTTATTTCAGACATGAAATTCTGTTTCTTTATGAAAATACACATCAGCATTAGAATCTCTACTGGTCATCTGTAAACTTTTCTGTAACATTTTAATTAGTTTACATGGTTATGAAAATAAAACTAAAAAAAAACCTGTAGGGAATATTCTGGGAAGGTTCTCTTCAGGTTATAAAACAAAAAGAAACACACAGGGAAAGTTCCTAGAATGTTCTTGTTTTCAAAAAAAAAAAAAAAAATCTGAGTTTGCTGTGTATGCCTGTGAATACAGGACCACTTCTATATTATATGGAACAGTTATACCAACTGACTGACTCACAGTGCAGTAACTAGGGAGCTGATTGAGATGCAATTGAAAATTTAGTTTAGATTTAATGTTTTAACTGTTAATAATTCTCATCTTAAAGATCAGACAAACAGAAAAACTCCTGGTAAAGCAGATCCACGTGACACACTATTGTAAAGATGGTGTTTATTAAAGAGGAGAATGAAGACGTGAGGATTGAAGAAACATTCAGAGTCAAACATGAAGATACTGAGGAACAAACAGGTTGGTTTTCATTCTCAAAGCTGAACTCACTCATTTGATCCTAATTAAAATGTCCAGCTCTACAGAAATGAATGATGTTTTTGAAGAATGTCATATGGTTTTATTTGACATGGAGTGACACAATCATGCTGACCAGACAAATAACGGACAAAAACACACAAAATGTCAAAGGACAAAATTACCATTTTTGTCGAATGGCTTAATAAACAATCTTAAGTTAGCAATCCTAAATGACCATAAAGAATAGGGAGAAAATCAGACTTGTGTCAGATCCACGTCATCTGCAACAGATTTTGAAGAGACAGCACTGCTTCTCTGCTGCATCTGAGACAAAATCAGATGTGGAAACATTCGATTTGAAATGTTACAATCTTAATGAGTTCCAGTCAATTACATGTCAAATACATGTTGAACACATGGTGTTGCCATAACACAATGAGAGTGTTTCGTCTTTTGGTGTCAATTATACCAAAAACAAACAAAAAAAAAAACTAACACAATGCTGCTGTTCATTTTAAAAACAGTTGATAAAAAGCTAAATATAAGCAAAAATCAAACTTCATATTAATATTTTAAAGTTTGACATACATTAGGTCCACACTACAGTATCTATATGCTTGTCTCACTGAGGTCAGTGTTGATCGATCTGCCCCGAGTTCACAGGTCACATGTCTGACTACAAACACCATTATTTCCAAGTAGAAGGTGGAAAAAAAAATTGAATTGTGAGGAATGCAGCATTAAAGTGAAACCTGCCGCAGTTTGTGTCATTGAGGTAAATCATGTATATTATTATAACAGTGTAAACACTAAAACGTGATTAATTGTGACTAATGTGTGAAAAATGTGTGATTAATTAGTACGTTTATATTTAAGTATAAATATGTAAGTCTCTGTATATGCTTACACGCATGTGCATCTCATGAACAGAATGATGTGTTTGAAGCAACATGGAGTCACAGCACACAGTGCTCCGCATAGAAAAGTTCAGAGCACAAAGGGAAGAGAAAGTGATGTGTAGTGTATTATATCCAATGCTGGGAAGGTTACTTTGGAAATGTAATAGATTACAGATTACAAATTACCATATTTAAAATGTAATAAATAGTGTACCAATTTCAATTACTTTATTAAAGCAATGCAACTGATTACATTTGATTCCCAGAATATTCCCTACAGGTTTCAAACATGTAAACCAGGCAGGATTCATCTTACAGTAGCACCTCAACACTGAGACTTTAAAAGCTTCATCACTGGAATAACATTAGTCCAATAATTTCACAATAATTTCAAAATTATACAATAATCAGTTTAAATCAGTGTTACTCCCCAACACTAATTCTAACTGAAATAATTTATTGAGCCAGTTACTGTGCACATCAACAATTCATAGTGCTTCTTACTCCAGTGATGGGATCAAACAGACATCAGGTAGAAAGTAGCGTGATTTAAAAACAGCTGGAGACTATGATCACACCAGTGTGATTAGAAGTCCAGTGCGTCACGTGATCAACTGCAGAATTCAAATCTGTTTTCACACTTTGGCTGGTGCGGAGCCAGATTGGATGTGCTGAGCGCTTGTCATATTATCACAACTATCCAGTGCTTTCAACAGTATAATGCTTATTTTAGGTTCCAAACATTTAAATACACATAATTACTAGCAAAAAATACATTTACAGTTTGTTAAAATACACACTGATGTCTATAGAATTAGCAATAATGGTTCTTACAAATATAATCAGATGTTACATGTTTTATTGATATCATATACACATTGTGTAGGTAACTATAAAGTTGACTCTATTCTTCTCCCAGTTCACCAAATACTTACTTTAATGTCTTTTGGGAGGAGAGGATGCATTTATGTGTTCAGCTCAAATTCAGTGCGAACTAACATGGTGGCACCCATCACCAGTCATAGATCATCTAACATGGTTGTTCTAAAAGTGTTAATTAGAATTAGAAAATCTTTATTGTCCACACATGTGGAAATTCATCTTTGGCCTCAGGGTAACATATACACAAATACACTTAACTTCACAATCCAATAGAGCAAACACACAAAAACATACAGAGACTTCCTTCCCCATGGACCAGGACACAGAGGTAAAAATAAATAAATACATAAACTAATAATACTAAAAAAACACAGATACAAATAATAAGTAATATTAATAAATTAATAACAGCAGTTAATTGCATACCATACATAGACCAGATTATTGTTAATTTATTTAATAAAGTAATGGCAGATGGTATAAAAGATTTTTAGAAAATATTTCTTGTCACTGTGGGTACCCTGTATCACTTGCCTGAAGGGAGTTTTCAAATTCCTGTTGAAGAGGGTGAGTGGACTCCTGAACTATTTGTAAGGCTTTCCTCCTGGTCTGGTTTGTATATAATTCTACCAGCTGCCTCTGGGGGTCCAATACAATCCTACTGGCTATGTTAATGTCTTTGTAAGCTTGCTTTTACTTTTAGCCCCCAGATTCCCATACCAGCAGGTGATATTATAAGATATAATGCTTTCCAGCAGACTAGTATAGATGATCCTCAAGATTTCCTTACTCACATAAAAACTATTCAGTTTCCTTAACAGAAACAACCTTTGGGTTGCCTTCTTATACATATAATCTATGTGCTCACCAAAATTTAGGGTGCAGTCAAGAATAATCACTAGATATTTAAGTCATGCCTTTTTGAGCATGGTGTTAGCGCAGATGTTTGTAAAGCTGCTCTGACTGTTTTAGGTGAGGGCGAAGGTAAGTCAGTGTCTTGAATTTCGTGACCATTGCCATCTGTTTCTCTTGGGGCAATTTGTTCAGCTGTGCTGGGGGCTTTATGGATGCGAATTATCTGATTCGCAATTGTGTATTTCACTGTAAGTGGCCCTGACTGAATAAGATATTCCTCAATATCTTGTGAATCCATGGTTGTTATGTCTTGTTTGTGTCGTATGAACTGTGTGAGTAATGAGTTGGTAATTGTCAGTGACACTTCATTGTCGTGAACTTTGAAGATCAGTGAGCCGTTACACTTTGTGGTGTAACTGGCATTTCTGCTGAGAATTTTACATGAGTTGCATCTGTGGTATGTTTGCTTTATGCTGAAATCTGTTTGTGTAGTGTGGCACTTGGGGCATTGCTTTTTGATGTTGACACTGGCCCCTTCAACTTCTTGAGTGAGTGTCTGTGTTTCAGGTGGAGGTGGATCATTGTTTGTTGTAGTGGCAGGCAATGCAATGGGTGTGGTGTGTTCAGTGAAGGTAGTGCTGCGGGTAGTAGTTAAAGTGATTTTTTCCAAGAATGATCGTGTTGAAAGATGTGTGATCACGTACGATTTTCCAGGGTGCACTTTGTCAATTTGATTGTCCCATAAAGACAACTGAATTGCTCCTGTTGCGTCGGCAAGCTGGCAATTCTGAACTTCACACTCTGTGTTGCGTATGGAAACCATGGTACTCAAAGCTTCAATGCTTGACACTGTTGCTATAATTTTCAAGACCTGTGAAGAAAAATAAACAATTACCAAATGTAATAAAAACAAATAAAAAAATAATAATTCTGTATATATTTTGTATGCATATAATCATAATTAAGGTAGTTTACTCATAATGATTAATCTATTCATGAAGTACAACAATTGGTTTGTGTTACTAAAGGACATCAAGTTATTAGCATCAGTCAGATAATAGTAATATATTGTAGATTATATATATATATATATTGTTACACGGACGGTCTCTGTGGCTCCCTCTATTCCCCACCAGCGGGAACCCTCACCGGAGTTCTAGAGACTACCTTTCCCACAATCCCGTGCCTGGGACTGCCACTTCCGGTTCCGGGTCTCCCGGTTCACTTCCCCTCTGTCGGCCATTTTAGAGCGTTGCGCGGGCCGGCGCTTCGCGAAGTTTTGTTAGTCATGCTATCAATCCTAAGCGTTCTTTTCTCGGACTGCCTACTCGTTGCCAACCGGACTGTTTATCGTGTGAGTGAACCTTTGCTGCCTGCCTTTTACCGACCCTCGCGTTCCCCCTGGATTATTCCCTTTGATCGCCGCCGGCCCCGACTTCTTGCGTGGACTTTGACTGCCCGATTGGATTTACCCTCACCACACCTGTCCGCCGTTGTTGACCCGAGCTTGTTGTTTACGTCTGAGTGTTTAATAAAGCTGTTGCAAATGGATCCAACGCCTCCGGATTCTTCCGTGACTCCGTTACATATATATTAATGTTTCACTTTTGTTTGTTTTATTACATTATATTACTGCATCACTTGACTATTATTAGTATAGGTGAAGAGAACTTCTCAAAGTAATAATAATAAAATTATTGATCATAATAATAATCATAATAGTGCAATTTATTAAAACACACACACACACACACACACACACATATATATAGCACACACACGTCGCAGAGACGTCTATGCGATGTCATCTTTTTCATCTGGCAGATGTCTGGCAGAGGGCGTTTGCTCATCTGGCAGATGTCGCCCAGACGTCCGTGCCAGATGTTAGAACGACGCTTAGCCTACCTATTTAAGACCTAAATGAATTAAAACGTCCCTGATCCGCTCTTTAGACGATGTTAATCAGATGTTCATACATCTGCCAAATGTCTGATTCATGTCGGATAGACGTCGTTTTATTAAAACACCCCCCTCATTATTTTAATTAAATACCCTCCGCACCTCTATAATGCTCCCTAATGCATGTTACAATGACCAAATATGATAATAAATAAATAAACCACACTCTCAACTAATAATAAAACACAGATTCGTTGATTTTTATAAAAAATACATTTAATAACAAGCAAACATTTGATTAATTTATACAAAAACGAGAAAACGAGATAACAAACTATACAGACAAAACAATACACTTTATATTTATAACATATATACATGCATAACAAATAACAAAAAATTACATCCTCCCTGGGGCCAAGCGAAGGAAATCTTTGATGAATTTTTCAGCATCTGATTCTGTCGGAGAGAGAAGGATTGGATTCCTCATAGCTGAAGCTGTAAATTAAAAGAAACAATTACAATAATTTAATAAATATAAACCAATCTTTTCCCACTTACACTTAACTAACGTCAGATATTTTTTTCTTCATGTAGTTCTTCTGAATAAACCTATGGAAGCCCGTTTCCGCCACTAAATAAAAAAAAATATATATATTGCGACTTTTTATCTCACAATTCTGACTTTTTTTCTCAGAATTGCAAGATATAAAGTCAGAATTGCGAGATATAAAGTCGCAATTGCGAGAAAAAAGTCCGCGCAAAGATTGTCCGCGCTGCCTTCGCCACAGTCCCGACATAAAGGTGGATCTGCACGTTGCTGAAGTTATAGAAATACACTGTTTTAAGTATTTTAATGTAATGCTTTCAATTGTAGCGGTGTATTTATTAGGATTAATCTGCCTACAATAACTGCACTGGGACCCAGACAATATGACTCATTTAAGATGATCAGATCAAAACTGTTATTTCTGAATAATCGACTCTGGACTTGGGATATTATTTGGATGGCATAAGTTTGATTTAACAGCAAATCGAAATACTAACAGAAAGAAATAAAAGAAAAATGACAAACGGTTTGATTATTATGATGGTGATGATGATGATGACGATTTCGTTCTGTTTGAAAAATGAAAAAAAAAAAAAAAAAAAAAAAATTAACCCAGATTTTTCCTATTTTTTGATCATGGGTAAAAAGAGAGCTTATGCTTTAATATTTGTGCGTTGACGGTCCTGAAAAGCCACTTTTCAACTTAACCTGACTTTACTGTCTGTCCCATCATGCAGAATAAATGTTCGTCTGATGTACCGCTCTGCAAATTAGTCACAATAACGTTTCTTCATAATGGCTGGCTGTTACATAGGCTATGTTTCTTGCAAACATACATCTCATATAAAGCGCAACACTGCATTTCTCGGGTCGGCGGCACCGGCCCATTACATTGTGATAATATAAATGTCTGCTTTATTTTATGTACGTCCACAGTAAACAACAACAACAACAACGTTACAAATTGCTTTTATAAAAATACAGTTGTGCTTTCGCAACTTATGTCTATAGACATAAACAAAACGAAATAATAATAATAATAATAATAATAATAGGCTAATCATACTACTACTACTACTATTATTATTATTATTATTATTATTATTATTATTATTATTATTATAAAATCTCATTCAAGATTATCAACATTTCGGAAAAATCGACTCTGGGCTTGGAATATTTATTTGGAACACTTAAGTTTGATGTCGAAATACCAGCTGAAAGAAATAAAGATATTTTTATAATAATAATAATAATAATAATAATAATAATAATAATAATAGCTTATTATTATTGTTGTTGTTGTTGTTGTTTCGTTTTGTTTGAGAAACGGAAAAACGAAAATTAACATTTTTGTTCGTGGGTAAAACAAATGAGCTTATTGCTTTAATGTTTGTTTAACATGCGTGGGTGGCCTTGATACTTAGTGTGGTTATATATAAATTATATGTTATTTATTATATATTACTAAATGATATCTTTAGCTGAATCAAGCCGCGCATCGGGTTGTTCTTCTGGGTTGAATTCCAGACTTTATACTGTGGGAATAGACTGCGCTGGGTCTGGGTTTAAGCACAATAGGTTATAGATAATGAACTTACACGAGAAAGACTGTACACTACCTCTAGTTTGATTTATACGAATTAAATAAACACAGTTTTGTTTTCCATTGTTTCATTGAAGTAGACCTTTCAAGCTGTCTATAGACATAAGTTGCGAAAGCACACCCTGTATTTTTATAAAAGCAAATTGTAACGTAAAATCAGTTGAAAAGTGGCTTTTTAGGACCGCCCACGCACAAATATTAAAGCATGCACTCTTTTTACCCATGATCAAAAAATAGGAAAAATCTGGCTTAATTTCTTTTTTTTCCATTTTTCAAACAGAACGAAATAGTATACTCCCAGCTAACAATTTTTGGTTCCCAGAACGTTCTGGGAACGTTAGGTTTTGGTTCCCAGAACGTTCCCAAGAACGTTCCCTATTGGTTAGCCAGGAAAGTTTTCTTAACGTAAATAGAACGTTCCCTGTAGGTTAGGGGAACGTTCCGGGAACCTACAGGGAACGTTCCGAGAACATTCCCGGAACGTTCCCGGTAGGTTCCCGGAACGATCCCCTAACCTACAGGGAACGTTCTATTTACGTTAAGAAAACTTTCCTGGCTAACCAACAGGGAACGTTCCTAAAAGGTTCCCAGAAAGTTCCCTAAAGGTTCCCAGAACGTTCTCCTAACCTCTACTGATACCTGTACATAAATAATCAGTCATCAAGCCACTTCTTCTACATTGTTTATTAATCATGAATTTAATATTAAAAGTACATATTATATTTGCATTTAAATAAACTTTAAATCTTAAAAATAAAATTTAAAATTAAAAATTAAATAAAATTTAAATCTTAATATTGTGTGAAACATGAACATATATATTTTAAGAAACATCAAACAAAATTTACATCAATAACTGTGAAACTGAAAATGTGGAAACTGAAAATCTGAAAACTTGTCGTCCGTCCTCACTTCACCATCATCTGCAAATCAAAAACAAGGGGAAAATGACATGAGTCAGATAGAAATTGTAGGCCTAAAAATTGACTGTAGTGGATTGTGTGTTGACAAAATTTAGCAGCCACGAATAATTTTTATTACCATTATATATATGAAAGTGCTAAATCCGCTTGCAAGTCTTAAGATGTGAATTTATTATTACAATTTATTTGCCCTGCAATAATAGTGTAGCGCATCACTGCACAAGTGCGCTGTGAGAATAATAAAAGATCAGGTTATTAGTTTTCTCCTCAATGAAAATATTTATGCTATGAGTAAGTCTATGGGCCTATAACTGCAACAGTCTAGCATTTCCAAACTACGGAAGCCCTGAACCGCATGGTGTGGAGAAAAAGAGCATTTGGTGCTTGGCGAGTGTTCATTTTCGGCTCTGTGAGAAGCTTATGTCTTGTAGACTGATATTCACTGCAAAAATACTTTTTACACTCATCCAGTAATTGTGCTTTTTAAGTTTGTTGTTGTTGTGCAGAAATATAAATTAACATTGAGTGCCTATGACAATACAATGCCATCACGAGATGTCGCTGTGAAGTTACAATCCTTATTAAAGAATAATGTGGGGCATGTCAAAAATAACGCGAAAAAGTTTTTGATTTCGCATGAGGCCCACTGAATTATTGAAAATAAAACAAAGTTGACACAGTTGCTTACCATTTCAAATGCCTGTGTGGGGCAAATTTTAGGACCATTGAAATGAGGTCTTCAATCTCATTGGCCTTCAGTGTTTTGTAGATCTTTAACACTGCCCCTAGAAGCGGGAATAATAATATAGAATGTAGTTAAAAAAAATAAAAATAAATAAAAAAAAACCTTGGCTTTTAATAACCATAAAAATTACTGATAGCTTGCCTATTGTAAGCTAGTTAAGGATTGATCCGGAGACGCAGGATCCATTCGCAACAACTTTATTAATACAGACTGTGTCAACAGGCGGGGTACAACAACGGCGGACAGGTGTGGTGAAGATAATCCTAATGGGGAAACGATAGTCCATGCAAAGGGTCGGGGCCGGCGGCAGACAAAGGGAATAATCCGAGGCAATAGCGTAGGTCGATACAGGGCAGGCAGCAGAGGTTCACACACACGTACAACAGTCCGGTCGGCAACGAGAAAACAGTCCGAAAGAACGCTCAGGATCGCTAGCATAACTAAGACGAAACTTCGCGAGGAAACACCGATCGAGGCGCACCTGAAATGGCCGACAAGCGGAGGTGAACCGGGAAGACCCGGAACCGGAAGTCAGCGCTCAGGTACGGGGTTGATGGGAAATGTAGTGTTAGTATTCCGGGGAGGGTTCCCGCTGGCGGCGGTCAGAGGGAGCCACAGAGACCGCGCCTGTAACAGAGCCCCCCCCCTGCGAGCGCCTCCTGGCTCCGGGGCCTACCTCTACCACGGGGGGCTGGTCGATCTGGGTGGGTAGCATGAAAGTCGGCGGTGAGGGAGGGATCTAAGATGTCCTCGGCAGGCACCCAAGACCTCTCCTCAGGTCCGAAGCCCTCCCAGTCGACCAAATACTGGAGGCGGCCTCCCCGGCGCCGAGAGTCCAGGAGGATATTGACCCGGTAGGCCTCCTCGCCGTCGATGATTAGGGGGGGCGGCTCCTGCGGGGCGGTCTCCTCTAGGTTCTCCACTCCTTCCGGATCACCAGCGGGCTTTAACAGGGACACATGAAAGGTGGGTGAGATACGATATTCAGATGGTAAATCTAAACGAAATGAAACTGGGGTAATTTGTCTGGTAATTCTGAAAGGACCCACGTACCTGGGGCTGAGCTTCTTGCAAGGTAAGCGAAGGCGAAGGTCCCGGGTCGAAAGCCACACCCACTGGCCCGGTTCATAGGTGGGATTGGGTCGACGCTTGCGGTCGGCCTGGGTCTGTGTGCGCCGGACAGCTCTTTGAAGGTGGACATGGGCCTGGTTCCAGGTCTCTTCGCAGCGCTGAAACCAGGAGTTGACCGCAGGGAGCTCTGAGGGTTCTCCTGACCAGGGGAACAAGGGTGGCTGATACCCCAAGACGCACTGAAAGGGCGTAAGGTTGGTGGAGGGCTTACGTAATGAGTTTTGAGCGTATTCTGCCCACAGAAGAAAGCGACTCCAGTCCTCCTGGTGGTCTCGGCAGTATGAGCGTAAGAAGCGTGTCAATTCCTGATTCAACCTCTCGGCCTGGCCGTTGGACTGAGGGTGGTACCCCGAGGTGAGGCTGATGTTAACGCCGAGAAGGTTGAAGAAGCTCCTCCAGAGGCGCGAGGTGAATTGGGGACCTCGATCCGAGACAATTTCCTCTGGTAGGCCGTAATACCGGAAGACAGTGTTGCAAAGGGCCTCCGCCGTCTCCATGGCGGTGGGCAGTTTGGGTAACGGGATGAGACGGCAGCCCTTGGAGAAACGGTCGATGACAGTGAGGATGGTAGTGTGACCGTTGGAGGAGGGGAGATCAGTGACAAAGTCTACTGCAATATGTGACCATGGACGCCTCGGTATCGGTAGGGGTTGTAGGAGACCGGCTGGCAATTGACGAGGTGTCTTGGCCATATTGCATATGGAACAGTTCCTGATGAAGGTGATTGTGTCGGGGCGTATGGACGGCCACCAGAACCGGTTGCTTAGTAGGTTTAGGGTGGCCTCGATGCCGGGGTGACCTGAGCTGGGCGTGGAGTGGGTTAGGGATAGCACACGGGAGCGTAGGGCGAGGGGGACATATGTGAGGCGGTCCGGGCAGTTAGCGGGAGTGGGATCCTGAGTGAGGGCCTCAGATATTTCGGTCATAATATCCCATGCCACAGGTGCCACGATGACTGAGGAGGGTAGGATGGTCCCAGGGGAAGGAGGAGAGATGTCGGGATCGTGAATGCGGGAGAGCGCATCCGCCTTGGTATTCTGGGAACCAGGCCGGTAGGTGACCTGGAACTGGAATCGAGTAAAGAACAATGCCCACCGGGCCTGGCGGTGGTTGAGGACTCTGGCTGAGCGAAGGTATTCCAAGTTTTTGTGATCTGTGAGTACGGTAAAAGGATGTAGAGCCCCCTCGAGCCAGTGCCGCCACTCCTCCAGAGCAAGTTTTATGGCCAGCAGCTCTCGGTTGCCCACATCGTAGTTTCTCTCTGCGGGTGTGAGTTTGTGGGAGAAGTAGGCGCAGGGGTAGGTCTTGGGAGGTTGGCCCTGTCGCTGCGAGAGAACAGCCCCTACGCCAGTGCTGGAAGCGTCAACCTCTACCAGGAAAGGAATGTTAGGGTCCGGGTGGTGAAGGATAGGTGCCGTGGTGAACCGCTGTCGGAGATCAGCGAAGGCCTGGTGGGCTGTGGAAGACCAGGAGAGACGAGAGTTGCCCTTCTTTACCATAGCGGTGAGGGGAGCAGCCACGGAGCTGAAACCTCGGATAAAGCGGCGGTAGAAATTGGCAAACCCTAGGAATCGTTGGAGTTCCTTGAGGGTTGAGGGGCGTGGCCAGCTACGAACGGCGTTAACCTTGCTCTCATCCATGGCGATCCCCTCGGGGCTGATGACATAGCCCAGGAAAGCTATCCTTTCCTGATGAAATTCACATTTCTCTTCTTTAGCGTAAAGCTGGTGCTGGATGAGTCGTAGTAGCACTGCCCTGACGTGCTGGACGTGTTCACTGTAGGAGCTGGAGTAGATGAGTATGTCGTCAATATAGACTATCACCCAGCGGTTCAGCATGTCTCGGAAAACCTCATTCACGAAGGCCTGAAAGTAGGAAGGACTGTTGGCTAGTCCGAAGGGCATAACCCGATATTCGTAGTGCCCAGACGCGGTTGAGAAGGCCGTCTTCCACTCGTCTCCCTCACGTATGCGGATAAGGTTGTACGCCGATCGTAAGTCCAATTTGGTGTAAAACCTTGCCGTGCGAAGCTGTTCCAGTGCTGGTGGGACGAGCGGGAGGGGATATCGGTATTTGACGGTGATGTCATTGAGTGGGCGGTAGTCTATGCAGGGACGGAGACCCCCGTCCTTCTTCTTGACGAAGAAGAAGCCGGCCGAGGCTGGCGAGGTGGAGGGTCTAATGAAACCCTTTGCGAGCTCCTCCCTGATGTAAGTGTTCATGGCCTCGGTTTCGGGTTGTGAGAGGGGGTAGATCCGTCCCCGTGGTGGAGCGGAACCAGGAACTAGGTCGATGGCGCAGTCCCCGGGTCGATGAGGTGGCAGAAGGGTGGCTTTAGTTCGGCTGAAGGCCTCGAGGAGGTCCCGATACTCAGCCGGGATGGAGCTCTCAGGGACTGGTGGCACTGGTGGAGTGGTGGGTTCAGTGGCAGGTTGACGGCAGTGCTGCTGACAGTGAGGTGACCAGTGAGTGATGATGCCCTGGGCCCAGGAGATGTTGGGTTCGTGATGATTGAGCCAGGGGTAGCCCAAAATGATAGGTGATTGGGGTGACGAAATGAGGAAGAACCGGATTCTTTCCTGATGCGAAGGCTCGACGAGCAGGGTGAGGTCGTTGGTGGTGCTGTGGATCTGTCCTGAGCCTAACGGTCGCCCGTCGATGGCGGCCACTGCCATGGGAGAAGCACAAGGAAGAATGGGTAAGTGCTTAGCTAGGGCAAAGGTGGTGTCCATGAAATTCCCTGCAGCGCCAGAATCTATTAGAGCAGTGGTTTTAATTGTAATTCCCTCAGACTGGATGGTAACAGGTAATTCACACCGACTAAGACGAGATGAATCCCTACTCACCGAGGTGGGTGGACGAGGAGGTCGAGTGGGGCAGTTGGCTCGAATGTGTCCGGGCAGACCACAGTAGAGGCACAGATTCCCTCGCAAACGTCTCTCCCTCTCCTCCAGGGTCAACTTAGTAGCTCCCAGTTGCATGGGTTCGGGAGTCTCCTGGGTGGTGGGTACCGGTAGGGACACAGAGGTGGACGGTCGGCTGGTCTTACGTGCTCGCAGGATGCTGTCGACACGGATGGAAAGGTCGATATACTGGTTAAGGGAGAGATCCTCGTCCCAGCAGGCCAGCTCTACCTGAAGGTCTGGGCGAAGGCCCCGGCGGTAATGCAGCTTGAGAGGGCCGTCGTTCCATCCACTCTGTGCTGCGAGGGTCCGAAACTCCAGAGCGTACTCCGCTGCGGTGCGGCGACCCTGCCGTAACTGGTAGATCTGTTCACCCGCCTCTCCGCTCTCAGAACTGGGCTGAAACACCGCTTTGAACTGTTGGAGAAAGGCAGCGAAGGAGGGGAAGGCGGGGCGGTCCAGGTTCCAAACAGCAGTGGCCCATTCCAGCGCCTTCCCAGTGAGGAGTGAGCACACAAAAGCAATTTTGCCCTCCTCCGTGGGGTACAGATGCGGCTGCTGGTTCACGAAGAGCGTACATTGTAAAAGGAAACCCTTGCATCGGGCCGCTGTACCGTCAAACTTCTCAGGAAACGCAAGTCGCGGGCTGGCGGTAACAGCTTGAACTCCCGCTGGAGGTGGTGTGGCGGCGGGAGGTGTAGCGGATGGAGCGGTTACCTGAAGTCCCTGAAGAGCCTGGACGAGCTGTTCCGTGAGGTTAGTGAGATGTTGCAACTGCTGTCGGTGGTCCGACAGGGCGGATGCTTGAGCGGAGAGCTCGGATGTGATCTGGTCGACTGTTGCTGGATCCATAGGTGGCGAAGTTTTCTGTAAGCTAGTTAAGGATTGATCCGGAGACGCAGGATCCATTCGCAACAACTTTATTAATACAGACTGTGTCAACAGGCGGGGTACAACAACGGCGGACAGGTGTGGTGAAGATAATCCAAATGGGGAAACGATAGTCCATGCAAAGGGTCGGGGCCGGCGGCAGACAAAGGGAATAATCCGAGGCAATAGCGTAGGTCGATACAGGGCAGGCAGCAGAGGTTCACACACACGTACAACAGTCCGGTCGGCAACGAGAAAACAGTCCGAAAGAACGCTCAGGATCGCTAGCATAACTAAGACGAAACTTCGCGAGGAAACGCCGATCGAGGCGCACCTGAAATGGCCGACAAGCGGAGGTGAACCGGGAAGACCCGGAACCGGAAGTCAGCGCTCAGGTACGGGGTTGATGGGAAATGTAGTGTTAGTATTCCGGGGAGGGTTCCCGCTGGCGGCGGTCAGAGGGAGCCACAGAGACCGCGCCTGTAACACCTATAATCATGTCACACATTTTGGTGTTTTGAAAGGCCAGTTTGTTTTTTTTTCCTTTAAGGCTGTAGGCTGCCAATACATCATTAGTTGCAACCTTGCGCAACATTTTGCGCACGGTTGCACCTGGGTTTGGTCCCCCAAGGGACCGAAGGTAGTTCTTCTGTTTAAAGGAAAGAAAGAGAGAAACACTGTTATTTATAATGAAAGGACAAAGAAACACTGTTATTTATAATGAAAGGACAAAGAAACACTGTTATTTATAATAAAAGAACATGGCGTCGTTACAGCAGCTGAAAGACTTTTTTGTTGTTTGAATGGAAACAGCATGGTTTTTTCTTCTGAAGCCACACTAATGCCATTATAGTTTTTAAATGAATAAAGGTAATGTAAGCATGTAAAGGTAATGTAAAGGTGTGTATGTATATATGTGCGTACATTATGTTTATTTATTTGTTTATTTATTTATTCTAACCTCAATTCAAGTAAAAAAAAACAAATAAACACTTGGCCTGGTTTTACAGACAGGGCTTAGAGGCCAGGATTAAGCCATACTCCAATAAGGACTTTCAAAAATCAGAGCTTTGTCCAGTGCAGGCTATTGTCAACTACAGTGTTGGGTAAGCTACTCAACAAAAAAAAAAAAAAAAAAAAAAAAAGAAACTAATCCACTACAAATGACTAATTACTTCTTTAAAATTGTAATTTAATTACATTACTGATTACTGCATTTTAAAAGTAATCAGATTACTTATTACTTTAGTGTGCTTTTTGTCTTATCTGTTTCCGTGAACCTTCCTAAAACGAGTTACTAAAATGACATGTGGCATAAGAAATAAAGCATATCTAAAGAAAGCTTGAAGTGACTATTATTAAATGAAGTATGTCATGTCGATAAAAAAAATTCTCTGATAAAATATATGAAGTATATGAAACCAACACTAGTCTGAGCTCACCTATAATGTGATCACGCCCGCGCATATTCCGAGCTGTAAGAAGCGAAACTAAGCTTGAAACGCGCGAACATGTCAATTTCCACATCACCTCCTTAAAAAGGAAAATTCAGGTTTATCTCGGCTACTTTTCGTTTTTGAAAGAAGACTCGCTGTGAGGAATAAGCCTTGATGCGTTTCATACGCACGCGATAGTCAGTTTAGCGATAGCCAAATAAACAGAGAATTGTGCTATAGGTACTTTTATGAGATCACAATTAATTTGTACTTTACAGATGAGAATAAAACGAATTCATGACAATGTTTTACATTCAAACTACCCATAAAAGTTATAGTGAAAAGTTTTTTAAAAGCATCTGGAATGCAATAAAGAGTACGTTGTTTTTTAAAACATTTGTTGCATGGATTAAAAAATATATTCTGCTACACACAGACAAAATTGCGTTGCAGCAAAAATAAATAAATAAATTAATTAATTAAAAAATAAATAAATAAATAAATAAACACCATAAAAGTCAGAAAATATAAGCATCTATGCAATTAGCTATAGAAAAATATCCATACATGCCGTTATAATTTGTGTTTACATGTATTATTGTATACAAAGTCAAATGGCATTCATTATAAACAACATATTAAAGTCTAACCAAAATGAATTTAAGAAACTGAAACGCACAGGCTCCATCTCTCATTCGACACGAATACAAATGTTTCCCAAATGCTCCGGCGCGATCACTTGGATGTTTTTCCTTAGCAGCGGAAACGACTTTGTCACACAGATAAAAATAAGACATTATTTGGAACTATAAAGAGTTTTTGTAAAATAAAGACAACAAATAGGGTGCGATTTCTTCGAACTTGTGGTATGGTCACACAAATGGAACGGAACTTTTTTTTTTGGCTTTGTTAATAGGAGAGCGCGGGGCACAACCTAACACTTTTTGAATCTCCCAGTTTGTGTAAATCCACGTAGAGTTCAGAGTATATTTTTTTATTTTAATTTCACACTTGTACAAATATGTAACTTTGCTTCATATTTACAGTGTGTACGTTTTTCGTTATTTACCTCAAAAAAAAAAAGGAAGTGAAAAGTGATAACATGCCCCTACACTGTAAAAAAATGATTGTGAGTTTTAGTCAGGTGTACAAGTTAAATCATGTCCTGTCAACTTGCAGTGTCTCACTACACAATAGGACAAGTTGGAACAACCCCAACTTAAATAGGAACTGAAAACTTAAAATAACATGTTCATATAACAACAAAACATAGGTTCTATCAACTTTCTGTGTAATGCACATGTGCCAGAATCTCTACGTCATGATGACATACTTTTTTAACGAAGTTGAGACAGACTCAGATAATTAATGATTAATTAAGTGATGACTGATCATTACTGAAGACACCTGATGTTAACAAGCAGAATCACCAAAGGAGAAAAATCACAATTTTTAAGCAATCATTATAGTGATATTTGCATTAGTTGGGCTCTTGACACTTACATTTTTAACTTTACATTTTCTTTGGCTACTGTGACTGTTAAAACAGCCAGACAAGCCAAGAGCACAAGTCATCAGGTGGTGATGATTATCTTTTAACATAATCCTTTTTTTGACCTGAATCATTGAACTCATTTTGAGTTTAATTTCCTTTATTGCAAATATAACTCAGAGATTAGACTCTAAACAAATTCAGTGATTATAGTCAATAGAAGATTGTCTTGAATAATTAGTGTCAGCCTTGTGATTCCACAACAAAAGATCCTGTCTTTTTTTATACATTTTAGGAGAATTTTTCTACAAGCTGTTGTGATAAAAAAAAAAAAAAAAAAACTTTCTGAAGAAGTCTCTTTGTTTAGGTGCACACAGACATCACAACATCTAATCTTAGAACACTGTAAAAAGTGGTAACCTGATTTTGTAAGGATTTCTACTTGAGCTTAAAATGACTTCCTGTTGATGTAGCCGTCTGTTATCAGATAAGTTTATTAATATGAAATTTTGCAAATAAAAAAAAGTGTGGGTGGAGTATTGGGGGAGGGGGGCACTTCAGGTATCGTTCCCCAGTGGCACTAAAGAGTGTTAATCCGCCACTGATTTAGAGTGAAACTAAACGCTGTGGTACATCTGTGAGCACCGAACTGCGGGTTTTGCTCGTTTCGCCAACGCCTGTGGTGATCACGCATATTGAAAAGGCCCAGTATTTATTAGAATTTTCTGATTTGATGTATTGTGTGACTGACAGTCAGTAGGCCTATGACCCGCCCACAATAAGGGCGACATGTTAGTTCTTTACAGTCCAGTCAACGGCTGGATACAGTCGCTTTATTGAGTGTGCGTTCAAGAAAAGTGGGTTTTTCATGTGCTTGTATGTTTCTAACATCTTGTTTTTTTTGTCTTTAGAGGGAAATTTTGAGTTTAAGCTGTTATCGATTCATTCTATGAAAACTGCGTCCATGCATGCAGCCATTTATAGCGCGCACGTTTAATTTTCCTAGTTTGAGTAGTGTATCATGTTTAGATTATTTTAATTGTGTAACTGTAGTGGGCCTGTTGCCGAATGCGAATAATTTAGTTACAAACAAGTCAAATACGACTATCATATTCGCTTATGCTTAGTAATGAGCCATTAGCCTACATGGCGCTCTGCTTAATCCTCTTATTTAAATATTTCTGCGTTTGATCTTATAGTGCTTTAACTGCAATTATAATTTATGATGTATATGTCTTTATTTTTTAGACACCACTGCACGTGCCTTATATGTGTGAAAGTGAAACTAAAGGCTGTGGAGCATCTGTGAGCACCTGACCGAACTCTGGGATTTGCGCGTTTTGCCAAAGCCTCTGGTGGTCACGAATATTAAAAACGGCCAGTATTTGTTCTAATTTTCTGATTTGATGTATTGTGTGACTGACAGTCAGTAGGCCTGGCCGCCCACAAGAAGGGCGACATGTTAGTTCTTTACAGTCCTGTCAACGGATAGATACAATACCGCAGTAAAGATAGTTTGCGGTTTGATATTCGGATTTTTTTTGGCTATAAATGCACAACGCGCTGTCATAAACATGCAAATAATCCCGAATGTAGTTCTCCATGATTTGTGAATTCTTGTGATGATGTGCCTTTTGGCCGAAATTTTATTTTATTTTTTCGACTCTTAATTTTATAATGCTTATAGCTCCGAAAGTTGGAAACTTAGCAGACTGAAACCAGTGTCATGTGAACCAGCTTGATCTGTGAATTTTTTCACAGCAAAGCTCTTGTCCGTAACCCCCTTGGTAAGTCCGCTATAGTAAGGAATGTGAAAAATATGCGCTCTTCATGTTTAACGTATTTTGCCATTAAACACGCAGACTGCTCGAATACAAAAACATTGTTTTTAAGTCAAACTCGATTTGTGAAAACTTTCACAATCGCTATTTATTGTGTAACAGTGTTCCTAATGCTCTGCTCTCTTTTTCTTCTATCAGTACTGGTCAGCTGGCCCTTCCCTGAGTCATATTATTCACTATTCTGATCTGTGAAAACTTTTACAGTTCAGTACTGGTCAGCTGACCCTTCCCTGAGTCATATTATTCACTATTCTGATCTGTGAAAACTTTTACAGTTCAGTACTGGTCAGCTGACCCTTCCCTGAGTCACTAACATCACTATTTTGATGTGTGAAAACTTTCACAGGTTAGTACTGGTCAGCTGACCCTTCCCTGAGTCATATTATTCACTATTCTGATCTGTGAAAACTTTCACAATTCAGTACTGGTCAGCTGACCCTTCCGTGAGTCACTAACATCACTATTCTGATCTGTGAAAATATTCACAGGTCAGTACTGGTCAGCTGGCCCTTTCCTGAGTCATATTAATCACTATTCTGATCTGTGAAAATATTCACAGGTCAGTACTGGTCAGCTGGCCCTTTCCTGAGTCATATTAATCACTATTCTGATCTGTGAAAACTTTCACAGTTCAGTACTGGTCAGCTGACCCTTCCTTGAGTCATATAAATCACTATTCTGATCTGTGAAAACTTTCACAATTCAGTACTGGTCAGCTGACCCTTCCGTGAGTCACTAACATCACTATTCTGATCTGTGAAAATATTCACAGTTCAGTATTGGTCAGCTGACCCTTTCCTGAGTCATATTAATCACTATTCTGATCTGTGAAAATGTTCACAGTTCAGTATTGGTCAGCTGACCCTTTCCTGGGTCACTAACATCACTATTCTGATCTGTGAAAACTTTCACAGGTCAGTACTGGTCAGCTGACGCTTCCCTAAGTCACTAACATCACTATTCTGATCTGTGAAAACTTTCACAGTTCAGTACTGGTCAGCTGACCCTTTCCTAAGTCACTAACATCACTATTCTGATCTGTGAAACCTTTCACAGTTCAGTATTGGTCAGCTGACCCTTCCCTGGGTCACTAACATCACTATTCTGATCTGTGAAAACTTTCACAGTTCAGTATTGGTCAGCTGACCCTTCCCTGGGTCACTAACATCACTATTCTGATCTGTGAAAACTTTCACAGTTCAGTACTGGTCAGCTGACCCTTTCCTGAGTCATATTAATCACTATTCTGATCTGTGAAACCTTTCACAGGTCAGTATTGGTCAGCTGACCCTTCCCTGGGTCACTAACATCACTATTCTGATCTGTGAAAACTTTCACAGTTCAGTACTGGTCAGCTGACCCTTTCCTGAGTCATATTAATCACTATTCTGATCTGTGAAATGTTCACAGTTCAGTATTGGTCAGCTGACCCTTTCCTGGGTCACTAACATCACTATTCTGATCTGTGAAAACTTTCACAGGTCAGTACTGGTCAGCTGACGCTTACCTAAGTCACTAACATCACTATTCTGATCTGTGAAAACTTTCACAGTTCAGTACTGGTCAGCTGACCCTTTCCTAAGTCACTAACATCACTATTCTGATCTGTGAAACCTTTCACAGTTCAGTATTGGTCAGCTGACCCTTCCCTGGGTCACTAACATCACTATTCTGATCTGTGAAAACTTTCACAGTTCAGTATTGGTCAGCTGACCCTTCCCTGGGTCACTAACATCACTATTCTGATCTGTGAAAACTTTCACAGTTCAGTACTGGTCAGCTGACCCTTTCCTGAGTCATATTAATCACTATTCTGATCTGTGAAAACTTTCACAGGTCAGTATTGGTCAGCTGACCCTTCCCTGGGTCACTAACATCACTATTCTGATCTGTGAAAACTTTCACAGTTCAGTACTGGTCAGCTGACCCTTTCCTGAGTCATATTAATCACTATTCTGATCTGTGAAACCTTTCACAGTTCAGTATTGGTCAGCTGACCCTTCCCTGGGTCACTAACATCACTATTCTGATCTGTGAAAACTTTCACAGTTCAGTACTGGTCAGCTGACCCTTTCCTGAGTCATATTAATCACTATTCTGATCTGTGAAAACTTTCACAGGTCAGTATTGGTCAGCTGACTCTTTCCTGGGTCACTAACATCACTGTTCTGATCTGTGAACATTTTCACAGGTCAGTACTGGTCAGCTGAACATTCCCTGAGTCAGTAACATCACTATTTTAATCTGTGAAAAAATTCACAGTTCAATTTGGGTCAGAATAGTGATGTACATGAATCAGGAAATGGTCAGCTGACCAGTACTGAACTGTGAAAGTTTTCACAGATCAGAATAGTGATGTTAGTGACTCAGGGAAGTGTCAGCTGACCAGTACTGAACTATGAAAAATTTCACAAACCAGTACTGAACTGTGAAAGCTTTCACAGATCAGAGTTGAGATTAATATGACTCAGGGAAGGGCCAGCTGACCAGTACTGAACTGTGAAAGGTTTCACAGATCAGAATAGTGATTAATATGACTCAGGAAAGGGTCAGCTGACCAATACTGAACTGTGAAAGTTTTCACAGATCAGAATAGTGATTTACATGAATCAGGGAAGGGCCAGCTGACCGGTACTGAACTGTGAAAGTTTTCACAGATCAGAATAGTGATTAATATGACTCAGGAAAGGGTCAGCTGACCAGTACTGAACTGTGAAAGTTTTCACAGATCAGAATAGTGATGTTAGTGACTTAGGGAAGCGTCAGCTGACCAGTACTGACCTGTGAAAGTTTTCACAGATCAGAATAGTGATGTTAGTGATTTAGGGAAGGGCCAGCTGACCAGTACTGACCTGTGAACATTTTCACAGATCAGAAAAGTGATGTTAGTGACTCACGGAAGGGTCAGCTGACCAATACTGAACTGTGAAATTTTTCACAGATCAGAATAGTGATTAATATGACTCAGGAAAGGGTCAGCTGACCAGTACTGAACTGTGAAAGTTTTCACAGATCAGAATAGTGATGTTAGTGACCCAGGGAAGGGTCAGCTGACCAATACTGAACTGTGAAAGGTTTCACAGATCAGAATAGTGATTAATATGACTCAGGAAAGGGTCAGCTGACCAGTACTGAACTGTGAAAGTTTTCACAGATCAGAATAGTGATTTATATGACTCAAGGAAGGGTCAGCTGACCAGTACTGAACTGTGAAAGTTTTCACAGATCAGAATAGTGAATAATATGACTCAGGGAAGGGCCAGCTGACCAGTACTGATAGAAGAAAAAGAGAGCAGAGCATTAGGAACACTGTTACGCAATAAATAGCGATTGTGAAAGTTTTCACAAATCGAGTTTGACTTAAAAACAATGTTTTTGTATTTGAGCAGTCTGCGTGTTTAATAGCAAAATACGTTAAACATGAAGAGCGCATATTTTTTACATTCCTTACTATAGCGGACTTACCAAGGGGGTTACGGACAAGAGCTTTGCTGTGAAAAAATTCACAGATCAAGCTGGTTCACATGACACTGGTTTCAGTCTGCTAAGTTTCCAACTTTCGGAGCTATAAGCATTATAAAATTAAGAGTCGAAAAAATAAAATAAAATTTCGGCCAAAAGGCACATCATCACAAGAATTCACAAATCATGGAGAACTACATTCGGGATTATTTGCATGTTTATGACAGCGTGTTGTGCATTTATAGCCAAAAAAAATCCGAATATCAAACCGCAAACTATCTTTACTGCGGTAGATAAAATCGCTTTATTTCGTGTGCATTCAAGAGAAGCAAGTGTTTTTTCTTATGCTTGTATGTTTCTGACATCTTGTTTTGTGTCTTTAGTGGGAAATTTTGAGTTTAAGCTGTTATTGGTCCATTCTATGAAAACTGCGTCATAAATTGATGCACGTCCAGAGTGAATCCAGCCATTTATAGCGCGCACGTTTAATCTTCCAAGTGTATGTATTGTATCATGTTTTGATTATATTAGTTGCTAAATTGTAGTAGGCATATTTCTTACTTCTGTAATCGTATTTGAATTTTTTGTAACTACCATATTCGCTCATGGTCAGTAAGGCGCCGTTAGATATGGCGCTCTGTTTAATCCTCTTATTTAAATATTGCTGCGGTTGATCTTATAGTGCTTTTACTGCAGTTGTAATTTATGATGTATATGTTTTTATTTGTTTTAGACACCACACACGTGCCTTGTATGTGAGAGAGGCGAAATAAACGCTGAGGAACATCTGTGAGCACCGAACTCTGGGATTTGCGCGTTTAGCCAAGGCCTCTGGTGATCACGAATATTGAAAAGGTCCAGTATTTATTAGAATTTTCTGATTTGATGTATTGTGTGACTGACAGTCAGTAGGCCTATGGCCCGCCCACAAGAAGGGCGACATGTTAGTTCTTTACAGTCCTGTCAACGGCTGGATACAATGGCTTTATTGTGTGTGCATTCAATAGAAGCAAGTGTTTTTCCTATGCTTGTATGTTTCTAACATCTTGTTTTTTTGTCTTTAGAGGGAAATTTTGAGTTTAAGCTATTTTCGGTCCATTCTATGAAAACTGCGTCATAAAGTCATGCGTGTCTTAAGTGAATCCAGCCATTTATGGCGCGCACATTTAATCTTTCACGTTTGTGTATTGTATCATGTTTAGATTATATTAATTGCTTAATTGTAGTGGGTTGCTTAATTGTAATTGTTGCTGAATAACAACTTTAGTTGTATTTGACTTGTTTGTAACCGAAAAGTTCAGATGCAAAGGCCTCTAAATCCATCTGACGAATTTCATTAAAATTGTCATTTCTTTCTGGCTATTTTGTATAGTTTCTATGTAAGTACTGGTACTTCTGATTGGGCTGAGTCTGGAATTTAGCGAGTTTGAAGTAAAAGTATTTGATGGACGTGTACTATGTGTCAGGAGCATTCACTCAGTATCATCATCTCATTTTTGACCGAGATGGCATTTAGCTATTTTTGCATCTTAACTCTTCAGTAATGTGCCCCTTAGATATGGCGCTCTGTTTAATCCTCTCATTTAAATATTGCTGCGGTTGATCTTATAAAGCATTTAATTGTAATTTATGATGTATATGTCTTTATTTGTTTTAGACACCACACACATGCCTTATGAACTGTATGTGAGAGAGTGAAAATAAACGCTGTGGAGCATCAGAGGCCTGCTGCACAAAGGTATTTACTTAGGTAAGTTTGAATTTAGTTTGAGCTGGTTTCTTTACAATTGTAACTTATGCTACACGGCTGCCCTGCCTGGAGCATGTTTTCTTCTGGTTTAGAGATTTCAAGCCCAAATGGGACCAATCAGCTGTGGGCAAAATTACATCTGATGCAATGAAAATTAAAGCAAAATTACCCAATTGCCCACCCCTTTCAGTAATGACCTTCTGTGACTTAACCTCTTTGTGGAGAGTGTCAGTGATTGTCTTCTGGACCATTGCCATATCAGCAGTCTTCCCCATTAGTGTGGTTTTAAAGAACAAGAGATAACCGAAATTTATACTGTAGGGGTGGTCATTTAATGAAACTCAAATAGAAATATTATAATATTTTGAGATACTGGATTTTTGACTTTCATGAGCTGTGTGCATTAATTATCTAAATTAAAACAAAACAAAAAAAAACTGCAATGGTTTACTTTACAAGTAATAGTGATGGGAAGTTCGGATCATTTTACTGACTCTGACCTTTGAGACTCGTTCAGCAAAATGAACAAATCTTTTTTCTAGTCATTTCGTTCATTTCGTTCATTTTAACAAAATATAGTAAAAATGTTACGTGTTACTTTTCTAACACATCTACTGCTTACAGAAACGTTGATCACACTACAAACAAGACAAAACTATAATACTATAAAACACAGAAAAGACTAATTCATTGTTTACCTGGGTCTTTAGACTATGATTAGCTCACCTCACCTCTAATCTGACAAGTTTTCAGGTTTGAGTCACTCGTTCATCACATGACAGCCCTATAAGCTTAACCCACGCAGTGTGAGCCGGAAAAAGAATCGATCAGTTCATCTCTCGAGTCTTCGGGTTTGAGTCGTTCGTTCATCATATGACAGCCCCATAAGATGAACGAACGACTCCAAAAACCCGAAGACTCGAAACTGGTGAACTAATTCCAGCACAGAACCTGATAGGATGTTGCGCATGTACTGAACAAATCACTCCCCGAGGCAACTCGTTTGTTCCGAGTCACATTAAAGATTCGTTCAAAATGATCAAATCGTTAAAGAATGACCCATCACTAACAAGTAATGAATCTATAATATATAAAAGCTTTATTTTTTAAAATAAAGTTAGTTAAATAAAGTTACAATAAAAAAAAAATTTAAAAACTTTTTCATGATATTCA
Organism: Cirrhinus mrigala; assembly: GCA_036247105.1. NCBI lineage: Eukaryota > Metazoa > Chordata > Actinopteri > Cypriniformes > Cyprinidae > Cirrhinus > Cirrhinus mrigala. Next base: position 587,366 of record JAMKFB010000704.1, on the reverse strand, counting down.
GATTTTTTGAGATGCACCTGTAGGTCACCATGGCTGAAGTACTTTTTTTTTTTTTTTACTAAAACCTTTAAAAGATTTAGTTTAGGATATCTGTAAGACTACTGGATTGTAAATGGCACCTATTGTTATTTTGCTCCAAGGTCACTTACCACCTAGAGCTCCACGATTAATTAAATAGCAAGGTTTGCCATAGAAGAAAGGTTCTATGGCAAGCCATTTTGACTTGTATTAGTTCTCAGGATATGAATTCTTGATATCAACAATTACATTTTTACTAGTTGAAATTACAATTTCACATATCAGAAATACAATTCTTACTAGTAAAAACCTTTATTTTTAATATCAGCAATCACATGGTTACTAGTACAGACATCTGTTCTTGATATCAACAATTTAATTGTCACTAGTGACATTAATTTCTGATATCATAAATGTGATTGTTACTAGTAACAGAAGTCATTTTAGATATCAGAAATTATTCTGCCAGTTGTTATTATCAGAAATACATTTTCTGATATCAGAAATAATAAATGTAACATGTTGAAATACAATTAAAGATAACAAGAATTAACATTTCAACTAGTGACAATGAATTATTTATATCAAGAATTCACATTTTTACTAGTAAAAATGTAATTACAGATATCAAACATATTTCTACTAGTAAGAAACACAAAGCTGATATGTGCATTTAGAATGTTAACTAGTAAGAAATGCCTTTTTGGTATCTGTAATAGTTTTGTCGTCCTTTTAACACTTAAACATTAATTGTTGATATCAACAATTGAATTGTTGATAGGTCAGGAATCACATTTCCACTAATACTGACACGAATTCTTAAAATCAAAAGTGACGTCATCACTCACAAAATACATTTATGATATCGAAAATGAAATTACAACTAGTAGTAAACATACTTCTTGATATCTGTAACTTAATTCTTACATGTTAAAATTACATTTTCACTAGCAAAAGTTGTTATTTCTGATATCATGAATTATTTTTGGCTATGTGCATAATTTAATGAACAGTGCCATCCCTTATGAATGTTTATGGCGGATAGATGACAAGGTACAGAGCCCAAAAAAGAATGGCAAATTTGACGGCCCTCTCATGAAAACAAAACACAATTCTCTTGTATTTTGAATAATTATTTTGTTTTCATTTAGGCAGAGGCTATTTACACTAGCTCCACCTACAAACGTGTGGTAGTGTTGAGAAGGGTCTGGCTGCAGACATGCACTTGCATTTACAAGACCTGCACTCTCAGACAACGGCACTTCTGGAAGTGACATCACTTGCAGTCTATGTTATTTTGTATTTATTTTATATATCTGTATATATTTTTTATTAAATCTCTCAACATTTTACAACAGTAGCCAGGTGGTGAAGACAAGAAAAAAAGAAACTAAATTACAATGTCACTCGCAATCGCCACTTGCTACCTGGGACATCACTTGCGATCCACACAAATTGTGCGTTGCCAATGGAGGCAAAATGCTGTGGTGGTGATTAAACGAATGTGATTAAACTAATTTAATAGCAAAACATGCAGGGTGCTGCAAGTAATCTGTAGGAGATAAAGACAAGACCCGGAAATCCGTGGCCACAGAACAGCAAAATATGAATGCAATGCACAAAGTCTCTCGTAGAAATCTGTTAACACTTGGTATGGCTAAATGTTTTAGGATACATTAAGTGCCATTAATAGATCAAATTTGTTATGTAGTTTATTAATTTCATGTACTTTAAGCAAGCATATGGCCATGACCACAATGTGCAAACTTTCACTTTTCATACTTGCCCAGCAAACGCTTAATGTGGCAAAACGGACCAAGATGATAAAGACCAAATTCAGTATAAACCTTACTGTTGACAAATTATATACCAGCAGAAATGGACGTGCAATAAGAAATGCATTAAGTGATATTAAAAGGACCAACTCTGTATAGGCAAGCAGACGAGCCCAGAACGCAATGCGTTAAATAGACGTTTTCCTCCCATTAAAAATCAATATAAAAAAAACACAACGATATAAAAGGGCTGTAGAGATGATTATATATGGGAAAAAGCGAATATACATGTCATTGCATTTATTCTGGTCTCACCTGTTTGTGTGTAGTTGTTTTAATAATGAATAGGAGCATATTGAGTTTAGTCTTCATCATCTTTATCCGTTACGCCACATTATGCCACGTTTTGCAGAGGAAAACATGGTATAGCCTACATATACATTATATTAATAAACTGTATGTCGAATTTTATCTTTTAATAGCACTATCTTAATACATCAAGTGTTAATGGTTTTCTACGGGAGGAAACACTTAATGAGAGACTTTGTGCATTGCGTTCATATTCTGCTGTTCTGCGGCCAGGGATTTGCAGGTCTTGTCTTTATCTCCTACAGATGACTTGCACGACTCTGTACGATATGCTATTAAATTAGTTTGAATCTTTTAACCACCACAGCATCTTGTCTCCATTGGCAACAAGCACGATTTGTGTGGATTGCAAGTGACGCCGCAGGTAGCTGAGAGTGCAAGTGGCGATTGCGAGTGACGGAATTTAGTTTCTTTTTTCTTGCCTTCACCACCTGGATACTGTTGTAAAATGTCGAGAGAAAAAAAAACAAATAAATAAAATAAAATAAAAAATGAAATAGACTGCAATTGACAGCGGAAGTGCTGTTGTCTGAGAGTGCAGGTCTGAGAGTGCACATCAGAAAAAATGCAATTGCACACCTTGTAACTATCAGCCCAGTGGTGCAGGTAGTTAAGCTCAAAGCAATTGTTTTTGATGCGATAGACCAGAGTTCAATTCTGCCTTCTGCCAAACTAATTTTTCTCCCTTTTCACATCCCATATCACATCAGTAAGGCATTTATTTTTTAATTAAAATAAAGGAAATAATCGAAAAATGGAAAATAACGTGTGATTATTGTTTAAGGTTGGGGTTAGTTATGGGGGCATTTAATAATTTTAACAAAAACTATTTACATTCAGTACGTTATTACTGTATAATGTCTTATACTGTAGCCTACTACAATATAATATACCTACTGAGGTGCAGATATTTACACCAAGTGGTATAAACAGCTATTACTACGATTAAAACTATTTACCATTAAACTACTATTACTGCAGGAAAATACTCCTATTATTAAATAGTGTAAATATGCTATTTTCGCTTAGTGTAAATAGAATTTATTGTATTCATTGAATCAAATTTTAAACTAACTTTCTATATAACTGTTAAAGTTTTTTTACTGGTTAAAATATTGAAGATATTAGTAATTCTGTTTTCACTAGTTGCAAGGGCAATTTCAGATATCAACTGCCTTTGCTGATAGCAGTAATTACTTGTTACTTACTAGTAAAACTGTGGATTCTTGATATCACAAATGTAATTGTTACTAGTTAGTTAAAATGTTAATTCTTGATATCTATAGTTATATTTCAACATGTTGCATTTGTTATTTCTGATATCTGAAAATGTATTTCTGATATCAACAATTAGAAGAGTAATTTTTGATATCTAAAATGACTTTTATTACTAGTAACAATCACATTCATGATATCAGAAATTAGCATTGTCACTAGTGACAATTAAATTGTTGATATCAACAAATAAAAAAATGTTATTTACTAGTAAGAACTGTATTTCTGATATGTGAGATTGTAATTTCAGCTAGTAAGAAATTAATTGTTAATATCAACAATTACATTTGAATGGCAGCCAAATTAGCAAATTAGCATTTTAACTAGTGAAAATTAAATAGTTGATATCCAGAATTCATATCCTGTGAAAGAATAAAAGTCAAAAACGGCTTGCCTATTGCAGTTCCCAAGATATCAAGAATTATAATTTATACTAGTTGAAATTTAATTGCTCATATGAAGAATTTGATTTCTGCGAGTGATGACGTCATTGTTGATATCAAGAATTAAAATTGTTGCTAGTTTGCAGATAGCCAAAATAGCAGTTGTCACTAGTAGTAATCCAATTCCTGATATCAAGAATTAACATTTTAACTAGTGAAAATTTAATTGTTGATATCAAGAATTCATATCCTAAGAATGAATAAAAGTCAAAGCGACTTGCCATACATAGCCTGCCATTCAAACTTAATTCTTGATATCAGCAATTTAATTGTCACTAGTGACAATGTTAATTTCTGATATCATGAATGTGACTGTTACTAGTAACAAAAGTAATTTTAGATATCAGAAATTACTTTGCTAATTGTTGCTAGAGAAATAGAAATACATTTCCAGATATCAGAAATAACAAATATACCATGTTAAAATATAAATGCAAGTATGTAATGTCAAGTATTAACATTTCAACTAGTGAAAATGAATTCTTGATATCAAGAATTCACATTTTTATTAGTAACAAAGTAATTATTGATATCAACTAAGGCAGTTGATAGATTAAATTGCCCTTGCAACTAGTGAAAATAAAATTACTGATACCTGTATCTAAAATAATATTTTAACTAGTAAATATACTTATTATATATATATTATATATACTACTATATATACACTTTCTAGATATCTAGAAATGCCATTTTTACTAGTAAGAATAGTTATGGTACGGAGCCCTTAAAGGGACACTGTGGTGAAAAGAAAATCTGAAAAAAATTTGGGTTGGGAGGAAATTTTTTTGCGTTTCCTCGCAAAATGTTTGCGTTCTCTTGCAAAGATGTTTGCGTTCCCTCACAAAACCACTTCCTGTTCACTTTACAGCTTACAGTGGTACATACAGCTGTCTACGTTCACAATGGAGCAGTTCATAGAGATTTATTTATTTATTTATTTGGACTCAAGTATAAAAAAAAATAGCCTATAGCCAGTGCTTAGTTTAAGGCATGGTTTTGAGACATTCTAAAATGCTTATTCTCATTCTAATTATTATTTTATTTTATTTTATTTTATTTTATTTTATTTTATTTTTTCCTTTTGTTTGAGAAATGGAAAAAGTATTGTTTGTTCGTGGGTAAAAACAAACAAGTTTTAATATTTGTTTCACATGCTCAGTAGCCTTGATAATTTAGTCTGATTATATATTATTGATTATATATTATATAATCTTTAGCTGAATCAATACATACCGATAAGGGAAAGACTGTAGGCCTATGTACCACTTGTTGACTTGTTCATTTATATGAATTAAATCAACACAAATTTGTTTTCGATTGTTTTATTTAAGCAGACCTTTCAAGCTGTCTAGACATAAAGTGCACCCTGTTATTTTACAAAAGTGTTGCCCTTTATGTGAGATGTATATTTGCAAGAAATATGTGACCCTGGACCACAAAACCAGTATTAAGTCGCTGGGGATTTTTTGTAGCAATAGCCAGAAATACATTGTATGGGTCAAAATTATTGATTTTTCTTTTGCAAAAATCATCAGGAAATTAAGTAAAGATCATGTTCCATTAAGATATTTTGTGAAATTCCTACTGTAAATGTATGAAAACTTATTTTTTGATTAGTCATATACATTGTTAAGAACAATATTTGAAGAACTTTAAAGGCAATTTTCTCAATATTTAGATTCCAGATTTTCAAATAGTTATATCTTGACCAAATATTGTCCTATCCTAACAAACCATACATCAGTGAAAAGCTTATTTATTCAGCTTTCATACGATGTAATCTCAATTTTGACAAAATTACCCTTATGACTGGTTTTGTGATTCAGGGTCACATATAGCCTAACAGTATAAAGAAACGTTATTGTGACTACTTTGCAGAGTGGTAAATCAGAACTCTTATTCTGCATGATAGGACACACAGTAAATACAGGCTAAGTTAAAAAGTGGCATTTCAGGGCCGCTCACGCACAAATATAAAAGCAAAAGCTCTTTTCTAGCTTTTTCCATTTTCCACACACAACAAAATAATAATAATAATAATAATAATAATAATCAATCCGTTTGTCATTTATCTTTTTTTCTTTTTGTTCATATTTCGATTTGGTGTTATAATTTAATTTGATCTGATGATCTTAAACAAGTCATATCCTCTGGGTCTGAGTGCATAAAACCATTACATTAAAGTTCATTTAAAACAGTGTATTTCTGTTATCCCTCCTGCAGTAACTTCAGCAGCAGTCCCATTAAAAATATTTTAGTAGCCTGACATCCATATCTGGTTCTTGCCTTAAGAGATGGGTTTATGATATTTGCATGCTTAAGATTTGGCTGCTTTAGCCTTACCCTGGAATTGGTTCACCCTCCGCCTATGGGCTTAATGTATTAAAACAATGACACTGGAGGCCCAAATTCGGTATTAATAAATACTATTAACACTAATAAAATTAAAATATTAAAGACCTTATTAATATTAATAAAGCAGATGAATGCAACATGCTAATGCACATTAAGCTTTTTCTCCCCATAAAAACCCATTATAAAAAACGCTTAAGGTAGGCTAATGAACTATGACCATAATATAAAAAGACCGGGGCTGCATTTCCCGAAACCTTCTTAACGCTACAACGTTCCTATGTTGCACCTTAAGCTGTACCTTATCGATTATACATGTTTCCCGAAACGTTCTTAGTTAAGTTTACCTTCTGTAAGTCATACTTTTGTAAGGTTGGTCTGGACCAATCTTAGATGTACCTTACCACATTTTACGGTTCACATTTATTTATATCTCAGTCTATACATATATACAGTGGGGCAAAAAAGTATTTAGTCAGCCACCAATTGTGCAAGTTCTCCCACTTAAAAAGATGAGAGAGGCCTGTAATTTTCATCATAGGTATACCTCAACTGTGAGAGAAAATGAGAGAAAAAAATCCAGAAAATCACATTGTCTGATTTTTAAAGAATTTATTTGCAAATTATGGTGGAAAATAAGTATTTGATCACCTACAAACAAGCAAGATTTCTGGCTCTCACAGACCTGTAACTTCTTCTGTAAGAGGCTCCTCTGTCCTCCGCTCGTTACCTGTATTAATGGCACCTGTTTGAACTCGTTATCAGTATAAAAGACACCTGTCCACAACCTCAAACAGTCACACTCCAAACTCCACTATGGCCAAGACCAGAGAGCTGTCAAAGGACACCAGAAACAAAATTATAGACCTGCAGCAGGCTGGGAAGACTGAATCTGCAATAGGTAAGCAGCTTGGTGTGAAGAAATCAACTGTGGGCGCAATTATTAGAAAATGGAAGACATACCACTGATAATCTCCCTCGATCTGGGGCTCCATGCAAGATCTCACCCCGTGGGGTCAAAATGATCACAAGAACGGTGAGCAAAAATCCCAGAACCACACGGGGGGACCTAGTGAATGACCTGCAGAGAGCTGGGACCAAAGTAACAAAGGCTACCATGAGTAACACACTACGCCGCCAGGGACTCAAATCCTGCAGTGCCAGACGTGTCCCCCTGCTTAAGCCAGTACATGTCCAGGCCCGTCTGAAGTTTGCTAGAGAGCATTTGGATGATCCAGAAGAGGACTGGGAGAATGTCATATGGTCAGATGAAACCAAAATAGAACTTTTTGGTAAAAACTCTACTCGTCGTGTTTGGAGGAGAAAGGATGCTGAGTTGCATCCAAAGAACACCATACCTACTGTGAAGCATGGGGGTGGAAACATCATGCTTTGGGGCTGTTTTTCTGCAAAGGGACCAGGACGACTGATCCGCGTAAAGGAAAGAATGAATGGAGCCATGTATCGTCAGATTTTGAGTGAAAACCTCCTTTCATCAGCAAGGGTATTGAAGATGAAACGTGGCTGGGTCTTTCAGCATGACAATGATCCCAAACACACCGCCCAGGCAACGAAGGAGTGGCTTCGTAAGAAGCATTTCAAGGTCCTGAAGTGGCCTAGCCAGTCTCCAGATCTCAACCCCATAGAAAATCTTTGGAGGGAGTTGAAAGTCCGTGTTGCCCAGCGACAGCCCCAAAACATCACTGCTCTAGAGGAGATCTGTATGGAGGAATGGGCCAAAATACCAGCAACAGTGTGTGAAAACCTTGTGAAGACTTACAGAAAACGTTTGACCTCTGTCATTGCCAACAAAGGGTATATAACAAAGCACTGAGATGAACTTTTGTTATTGACCAAATACTTATTTTCCACCATAATTTGCAAATAAATTCTTAAAAAATCAGACAGTATGATTTTCTGGATTTTTTTTCTCATTTTGTCTCTCATAGTTGAGGTATACCTATGATGAAAATTACAGGCCTCTCTCATCTTTTTAAGTGGGAGAACTTGCACAATTGGTGGCTGACTAAATACTTTTTTGCCCCACTGTAATTCGTAAATTGTAATACGCCCAGTGTTGAATTAGGCTAACTGAAATGTTTTAATAATAATAATAATAATAATAATAATAATAATAAAAACATTACATCACATTACACTGATGGCCGTTAGCTTTTTTTTTATTTGGACACATTATCCAAAGGCACGACACCTGGCAAACCAGTAGGCAGTAAAGGCTTATTTAAAGGGAATGATTGTGGTGGGGAGTTTGGTCAAACTGCAGTGATACAGGGAATAGCTGTGCAAAAGCAAAGTGCGGTGGCGCCTTAGAAATATCAGATATCAGTCATAACTTAACGTGGAAAAAATAAAGCAGACACTGGACATGGATGAAGCTTTGTAAAGCACATGTGTGGACCGTCCATGTTCGCACACAACATCAAATGGAGTATACTTTAAAAAAAGGCTACGTGTTCGACTGCGCATAAGCTAAAATAAATAAATAAACAAAATTCAGCCAAAAAAAATAAAAATAAAATAATCAGCATGCTTTTAGATCTTGTTGGTCATACAGGCAATTAATGATATGTTTGGGCATGAGGTTGCTGGCTCACAATTATGTAAAATGTTTAAGGTTGGATATAGTTTGCAATTTGGATAATTTTTTAAAGATCCCATGGGTCCTGATAAATGCATTTTCAGCTAATTCTGAAGTGCTTATTGTTGGAAAGCACTCATTCCAGAATGTTTTTCTGTTGAACTTGTGTAGGCTATGTATGTTTTTATTTTCCCTTTGTTAAAAGCTGTTAAATTATTAAGCAATGTCTCATATAGGTTTGTTTCCCCTTGTATTTTATGTGGTGACCACTGGGAGGTGGTCAGGGCATATATTTTTCTTTTTTGGTTTCTTTCCTGACGTGATGCATGTTGCAAAGTTTTATGCAAATTCACTGCAAAGCAGGACATGTCTTTATTTAAAATTAACATTTATTTTATAAAGAATAACGCTTTCTGACATAACGCACTGAAGCAGACCCTGCATAAACTGAATAATCTATTTTTGAGCCATCGATATCAAACAATTCAGCACCACTGCCATGGATAGCACCCGGTGACGTCGCACGTAAGAATGTGCAACCTCTTAAGCAACCTCCTAAAGTATAGTTCGGGGGTAAATGCCTAGAAAAGGTACACCTATAGTTAAGATATACCTTTAGAGTCTTCGTAGCGCGCTAAGAGACAGTGTTATCGGGAAACACACAGAAAAGCAGACGAGCCCAGAATATGAACGGAATGCTTAAAATTTCACGTATTTTTTCCCCATAGAAAAACATTAAAAACTCATAACATGACTTAATGGATTACTGTGTTGCTTGCCTATGTACATAGTAGGCCTATTTATTCTGAATAAAATTTGGCCTTTTTATTTTTATATTAAGCCATATTTATATTATTTTTTATATTTTATTTTATATTATATTAAGTGCGGGTAACACTTTATAATAACGTTCAGTTGTAAGTCATAAGTGATTAGTTAATGATGAAATAATCATTTGCAAAACATTGACAAATGATTAATAAGTGATATGCTAACAATTTGTGTATGTTTTGTTAATCCATTTACAAGTCATTACAAGTTAATTTACAAGTACTTAGTTAATGCTGAGCTAATCATTTACAAAACGTGACTATGTGTTTATAAATGATTAATAAGTGATATGTTGAAAAGCACAAAAATGCAATTATTCTAAAACTAATTTATTTTTTAAAATAATAATAAATTATTTGCTGTCAAGTGAATAACTATGTAAACCCTTTCTCTCATCAGCACAGACTTGTGTTCTGTGTGGAGTGTGTGGGATCTAGTGATAATGTGAACCAGTTTTACCCTCCACTGAAGATCACATCAGGTGCACAGCGCTAAAATACATGTGTTTACATGTGTTTACCATCTTTACCCTCACCAGTCAGCCCTTACATTGCAGTACACACAACACATATTCAAAACCTGTTGTATAAACACATGAATAAATCATTTATGAATATTTCTGCATGCCCAAATCTAAAGTGTAAACTATTCATCAGTTGTAAATGTTTTACTAGTTACAGGTTGTGTGTGTATATACACTGGGGGGAAAGATCTATGAATGATGAGTAAAAAATTTACAACTGATGAATTGTTTACACTTTAGATTAGGAGATGCAGAAAGATTTGTAAATGATTTATTCATGATGTGATCTTCAATGAAGGATAAACATTTAAATGATTGACATTTCAATTATTTATAATTGATTAATAACATATTAACTAGTAACTTATTAACCAGTGACTAAGGATCTGTTTGATTATTTCATGATATTCTGTTTTTTTTAAAGATAACTTAGGACAGATTCGTAAATTGTTAGCATATTACTTCATCATTTGTGAACGTATAGTGATGTATAGTGATTATTAGTTCATCATTATCTAATCACTTGTAAATGATTTATAACTTAATCTACAAAGCATAGATAAAAATAGTAACATATCACTTATTAATCGTTTATGAATGCATAATCATTTTTTTGTAAATGATTAGTTAATTATTAACTAATTACTTGTAAATTACTTGTAAATGAATTAACAAAATATACAGAAATTATTAGCATATCACTTACTAATCTTTTATAAATGTTTTGTAAATGTTTATTTCATCATTAACTAATTGCTTATAAATTACTTACAACTCAACGTTATTATAAAGTGTTACCAAAGTGTGTTTTTCTGTGGAGAAGTAAACACTTCATCATGAAATTCAGCATCTGCTTGCCTACAAAGAATATTTTAATAATTTCTATAGCATATTTGATATTTTTATCATCATCTTCATTAAACCTATTCTTTATGGGAGGAATTCCCTTAATGTGCAATTTAGTGCTTTCTCTTCATATTCTGGGCTTATGTGCTTTCCTATGTTTAATTTATATTAATAAACTTTGTATATTCCATTTATTCCATTAATTAAGCCTTTTCTTTCTATGGGGGGTTCACATTCTGCACTATTCTGCTTGTCTGTATGCTTTATTTATAAGGTGTGTACTGGTTCTAGAGTGTTTAAGCATTTTAAGTGTCTATGAACCGCTCCGTTGTGAACGTACAGAGATGTATGAACCACTGTAAGCTGTAAAACAAGCAGGAAGTGTTTGTCCGAACTCTGGTTTTGCGAGAGAATGCAAATATCTTTGTGAGAAAATGCTAAGTTTCTTGAGGGAACACAAATATCGGTAACACTTTACAACAGGGGTGCACAAATATGCATTAATTCATGCTTAACTAATGCAGAGATAATCATGAGATAATATATAACTCATGAAAAACTAAACCATTTATTAATAATTACTTCATCAGCAACAAATGAACATTCTTTATGATTCATAGATTAAGTAATCAATAAATTGTTATTAGTTAAATGTGTCATAATGTAATAATTCCCTAATAACTTGTTATTAACTAATAGTGTAAATTCATGTGTTAATTAGCATGTGTTAATTATTCATGGGTTGAAGCTACGCATTTCATCTTCCAGTTGTCTGCTTTAATTAATCATTAGCTAATGATTTGCAAAGATATCATTATGTTATGACTTGTTGAGGCACAGAACTATTAACTAATTGTTAAGTAACGTGTCATTGTGTTAGTCATGTGCCTCAACAAGTAAAGTTATATAATGATATCTTTGCAAATCATTAGCTAATGATTAATTAACTGGAAGTTAAAATGCATGGCTTCAACCCATGAAACTGCATGGCTCCAACTTATTGAAGCACATGAATAACTAATTCTATATCCATAACCACAGTGACATATTACTTAACAATTAGTTAATAGTTCTGTGCCTCAGCAAGTAAAGTCAAAACATAATGATGCATTTGTAAATCATTAGCTAATGAGTATTTAAAGCAGAAAACTGGAAGTTGAAGTACATAGCTTTGACTACTGTGGTAATTAACAAATTAACACATTAATAACATTTTATTGATTACTTATTCTATGAATCATATAGAATGTTCATTAGTTGCTGATGTAGTAATCATTAATAAATGGTTTAGTTCTTCATGAATTATACATTAACTCGTGATTATCTGTGCATTAATTAAGCATGAATTAATGCATATTTGTGCACACCTATTGTAAAGTGTTACCCAAATATCTTTGCGAGAGAAGGCAAATGTTTTGCGAGAGAATGCAATTTTTTTTTTTTTTTTTACCTCCCACCCCAATTTTTTTTCAGTCACCCCGATTTTTTTCTCCACCATGATGTCCCTATTGATGAGGTTCGGTTTTCCCATAATCATCTTTTTAGCATCAGTATAAAGCTTGAACGCTGTTTTTTTTTTTATATTGTTGTATTTACATATAGAGTTATCATATGGCGTGCCTAAATTCAAATTTGTGCCAGCGTTTCTCTCTGTTTTAAAGGAGAAGTCCACTTCCAAAACAACCATTTACAAATAATTTACTCATCCCCTTGTCATCCAAGATGTTCATGTCTTTCTTTCTTCAGTTGTAAAAAAATTGTTTTTTCAGGAAAACATTTCAGCACTATGGACTGATATATTGCCCCGATTTTGAACTTCCAAAATGCAGTTTCAGTGCGGCTTCAAACCAGTGGCGATTTCTTTAAGACTGCAAGGGAAGCTCAGCTTCCCCTATAATGTCACAAAATTAATGGTCAAATTATGTACTATTGTATTAACATTTTATTGACTAAAAATGCGTTAGAAAACATTCATCTCAAAGACGAGTTCGTTCAGAATCAGTTATTTATAGCAGGTCGGCTGACTTGATTTTCTTCTCATACATTCCAGTAGCATCACATTGCATTTCCCCGTTGAAGCCCAGCGTCCATTGACTTCAATGCGGCTGCTTTGAACGTTTTTTTTCAGTGCTTTGAAACTAGACGGTCATTGGATAAACGCTGCGATTATGTCCCGCCCACGGACGCTCAGCGTCTCTGGGGGTGAATGAGGAGCAAATGAGGAGTGGGCTGGCCTGGACTCCGAGCTTCTGCGTGGTGATTGGAGGGTCTGTCGAAAGATTGCATCTCCTTTTGACTGACAGCGATTTTGCGACTTTTGTACATCGCGGATTTCTCAAGTTCAGTCGAAATAAAAACTGCTGCAACCTATTTCTTTATATTTGCTTGGCGAAATTGCTTGATTTTCATCATACATTTCACACAATTATACACCACATTCCTTGTTTCACTTTTACAGAGTTTAATATTTTTTTTAGATCGTTCATTCATTCATTCATATAGTAGGCTAGGCTAGCGTCGTGGGTGAAACTGCACACGATGGCAGACAGTGCTAATGATGTAGGCCGAAAATGAGCTTCCCCTATTTGACAGACCAGTAGCCGCCACTGCTTCAAACGATCCCAAAAGCAGTTGTGAATGATCCCAGCCGAGGAAGAAGGATCTTATCTAGTGAAATGATCGGTTATTTTAATAAAAATGATACAATTTATATACTTTTTAATGCCAAATGCTCGTCTTGTCTTACTCTGTTTGGACTGTTTTTCAAACAGGTATGGTATGTCAAATCGAAAAAACTCCCATCTCATGTTCTCCCTCAACTTCGAAATCGTCCTTTGTCACTGTTTTACCTTTTTTGTTAAGGGTGTTTGATCTTCTTTGCATGTTCACTTTGCAAAGACTGGTTCGGTACTTCTGCAGAGATGTAGGATAATTTTGAAATTATTTTTTGAAGTTGAGGGAGAAAATACGATTGGAGTTTTTCGACATACCCTGACTGTCTTGAGTCAGAATACACAGAGTTCAGGGAGAGAAAGACAAGACGAGCGTTTGAGATTAAAAAGTATTTACAGTGTATTTTTCAATGAAAATAACCAATTGTTTTGCTAGATAAGACCCTTCTTTCTCAGCTGGGATCGTTTACAACCGCATTTGGGATTGTTTGAAGCTGCATTTAAACTACATTTTGGAAGTTCAAAATCGGGGCACCCAAGGCAGTGAGTACAATATCTGTAAATTGTTGTTCTGGAAGTGGATTTCTCCTTTAACAGGGCTCGAAATTAACTTTTTGACTTGGTAGCACTGGTGCAAAAAAAATTTAGGAGCACCAAATGAATATTAAGGTTGCATTAAATACAACTACACAACTTATAGCCTACAGCCTAGATATGGTATGTAGCCTAATTTGCGCACATTGGGCAGTTGCTCTCTAAATGTGGGGTTTTAAAATTTATTTTGAATGCGTGCGCGCGTTTTACTTTTGGTTTCGTTTTAACAATGGCGCTAAACTCTCGGCGGTGCTGAGCGTTTTGGGAGCATATGCGACCAAAATGCTTACAATTTCGAGCCCTGTTTAATGCACATAGTTCCAGGAAATCCTTACAGTGGTAGTTGAATAAACTCAAGATTGAACTGCTTTTATTGACTCAACATGACTAATAAACACACGACTACGGCAATAAATGGTTTATCTGAGTTCTTCTTATTATAATTTTCATTATAATAAAGTATATTTATAATGCATTGTTAATCGACATAGCCTTCATCACTTCTTTATCACAGAATACTAACAAAATTATGTGGCAGCTATGCGTTACCGTATTATTAATTTATGCTATTGCTAATATATTAGTTAGTTTCTATGTTAAAAACTGTTTACTTGTCTTTAACAATTTAATGTTTAAAGTTTATGTTACTCTAATTGTTTTTGCTGGGTATTTTTTGTTAAAATCATAAGCAATAGTTCCAGAAGCAATATTACAGAAATATTTGTAAAAATACAGAATAAAAATGATTGACTTTTTAACTTTTAATATACTTTTTTATGTTACTGGAATCAAAACTAGGAATCATTAAGAACTGTAATCAATAAGCAGAATAGGGATCCAAATCAGTCAAATTCAAATGATACCCAACCCTACTGACAAGCTGTGCAAAACAGCTTTCATAATCACAGACCAATTTAATCATGCGATTATGAATTCGCTCTGCGTGGAGTTTCAGCACAAGAGCACCCTCTGGGCTTCGGATGGAGATTTACTACTGATCACAGAGCCATGCTTCACTGACAAGCATGAAAATCGCATTCGATCAGTCGTGCAACCCGTGTTAAATGTAGGTGCATTTAAGTGTCCTGCATATGTATTACCATCTTGGCCCTTTTTTCTTTGTTTTCCAATTCTCTGTCAAGGATCTGCAGTTCCTCCACAGTTTGGCATGGCCCATTTTCCAGGAATTCCACGTCGTCTTCTGTCATCGTCACAGCTGCAGCAGCCAGTATCCGTCTCTGCATAGCCAGGATGTCTTGCTGGTTCTCGACAATCTCTTGAAGCTTTTGTAAGACTTTTGTGCGATAGCCTGTGAAGCGATATTGCAGATTGCTCCTTGAATGTACAGTATAATTTTAGTGTGAAAAATCAAAACTTGACTTACTCTTTGTTGCTGAGTCAGAATATTGAGGCTCTTCTATGAGGAGCTGTGAAGCAACTGTGGCATAAAAACAAAATTTCACTCTAACTAGAATAGTCAATAATTACAATAAATATAATATGGTGAATTTGAGTAAAATACCTTCAAGAGGTCGTGATACACTTGGAAGCTGGGACTCCTGCAGCGAATCCTCCGCTGCACAAATAATAGCCACATAGACTAGGTATTTTCCACACTGGTTTTCAAAGTCCACTCTTCTGCAGAGTTTAGTTCCAACCCTAATCTGGCACACCTGATTAAGCTAATCAAGGTTGATTAACTGAATAATTAAAATGAAGTGATTGTTGGGGCAGTCATGGCCTAAAGATTAGAGTTATACTTGTAACCCAAAGGCCGCATATTCGAGTCTCATGTCTGGCAGGGATTGTAGGTGGGGAAGTTTGATCAAGGTTGGAGCTAAACTCTGCAGGAAATTGCAATTCGAGCCACATACAGATTCAGCATTTCTGACAGAGTTGCAGGTATAAATAAACATGAAAAAAAACAAAACACTTACAGTGTTGAAAAAGACAACTTGAAATTCCTGTTTTGCCTGCAGAGAAGAGAGAGAGAGAGAGAGATAGACGTATGTATTAATTTCTTTGGGATGATGTATTTATCCATAAACGCATACTTTTATATTATACAAACCCTTGTCCAGAGGATGAATATTGGAGAATGATGTATCTGGAAGTACAAAATAGAATGGATGACAGATGACATGAGAGATCTAATAGATTGGGTAATAGTTATGTGGCATATTCTATGAATATAAAAAAAAGAACATGTTTTTTTTTTCCTTACATTTGGGTGGATGAGGTTTTAACACAACTGTATTCTCCTTTGGTAAAACTCTGCCATCATCTGAAATAGAAACATATTTCAAAATAGTTTATCAAATATTTAAGTTTAATAAAGTTTGATTACATATTAAGTTAATTCCAAGTTAAATCACAATATCCTAAAAACATACAAACAAAAAAAGAAACAAAAATGTTGTTTAGTGTGGGGATGGGGGGATGGTATCCTCGCAATTCTGAACAGTTTCCTGCCTCTTGATTTTTGATTCTCTGCCCGTTGTTTGTCCTTAAGTGTGACCTCTTGCCTGTGGATTACATCTTTGGATTACCCTATTAAATATTGCATTTGGATCATCAACCCTGTGCCATTCAGCATGCTGTAGTATCTGGCACCAAGATGTTAACAGCAGATGGGGCCTCCGCGATCTGACTTGTTTGTTCAGCACATCCGAAAGATGCTCGACTAGATTGAGATCTGGGGAATTTGGAGGACAAGTCAACACCTCAAACTTGTTATTGTGCTCCTCAAACCATTCCTGAACCATTTTTGCTTTGTGGTAGGGTGCATTATCCTGATGAAAGAGGCCACAGCCAGCAGGGAATACTGTTTCCATGAACAGGTGTACATGGTCTGCAACAATGCTTAGGTAGGTGGTACATGGTATGTAAGTTTTCCCTCCAGAACATTGCCCAAAGCATCAAACTGCCTCTGCCGGCTTGCCTTTTTCCCATAGTGCATCCTGGGGCCATGTGTTCCCCAGGTACAGTACGTGACACACACACACCCGGCAATCCACTTGATGTTAAAGAAAACATGATTGATCAGACCAAGCCACCTTCTTCCATTGTTGGAAGACACGTGTCCACTGTTGGTGCTTTCAGCAGGGTCCATCCGACTGATCTGCAGCTATGCAGCCCCATACGCAACAAACTGCAATGCACTGAGTGTTCGGACACCTTTCCATCAGAACCAGCATTAACTTCTTGAACAGTTTGAGCTACAGTATCTCGTCTGTTGGATCGGACCACACAGGCCAGCTACACACTCCCCCGATGCATCAATGAGCCGTGGTCGTCCATGACCCTGTCGCTGGTTTACCACTATTCCTTACTTGGACCACTTTTGATATATACTGCCCATTGCAGTTTTGGAGATGCTTTGACCCATTCATCTAGCCAACATAATTTGTCCCTTGTCAAACTTGCTCAAATCCTCATGCTTGCCCATATATCCTGCTTCTAACACATAAACTTTGAGGACAAAGTTCACGTGCTGCCTAATATATCCCACTGACTAATTGGTGCCCTGATAAAAAGATAATCAGTGTTATTCACTTCACCTGTCAGTGGTCATAATGTTATGCCTGATCGGTGTACATTTTATCCATATGTACATGTGAAACTTGTTCACACAAAAGAATCTGAGGATAAATAAATAGCCTCGTATGTGAATATTAGCTTTGGAAAAAAGTTTTGTAAATGACACTGAGTAAACTAGAGCATGTATGACAACAGCTGACAACTAGTGTTCAACTAGTGTGTTAAGGTTTTGAAGAAATTTTCAAGAGTTGAAAAGATGGTTTGGGGTACCGTGTCAACAGAATAAAGACTTGGTTGCTAGTTTTTTTTTCTTCTTCTTCTTTTTTTTTTTTTTAAAATAGATATCTAAAAATATTATTTGAAGTGATTTGAATAATTACCATCTGAGGAAGAATCTGTTTCCGACAAAAATCTTGGTGGCTTTTTATGTGCCCTCTTTTTGTTCGCTGTGGAGCAGTCCTCTGTTTCAACATTTGAAGTCTCCACTACACGCCGGCATTTCTGAAGACCTTTAGTGTAGGAGTCTGGAAAATACAGTAAATGTTATTGTGAAATAAAAAATATTAGTGTAAAGTGTAGGTTAGAAGTTTTCTTGATAACTGGATTTTGAAACTGAAGATCATGAAACTGTAGATAAATTAAAATAATGCGAAAACTACTACATTACCTGTTTTTAGCCAAACTTTTTTTAACAGACACCGTCTCCACGTCGCTTTGTCTGGCAAAGTTTTTTGTATCCATCTGTTGAAATGAAAGAATATACATAAATAAATAATTAATAAAGATAATTTACATATTCAGCTCAGTATTATATTTATTCAATAACCTATTGCTTAGATTAAGTGATTTTAATGACCTTCACTGTTTATCCTCCTTGGTTTCTCTGAATGTCCTTAAATGGGATTTAACAGTAGATCTTAACATAAATGCATTAGCAGTCTCTTGGTGTGTGTGTGTGACAGAGAGAGAGACATACAGGTAGAAGGGCGTAAGAGAAAGAGAATGAGAGAGCTGTGTGTGTATTTATTTGCTTATTTTACATTATGAATTATAGAATCATGATTTCTGTTGATTGTAATGTTTTGGCAATACTGCACATGAATTAGGGGGAGGGGTATAGAGTGAGAGAGGTATTGTTAATTATTGTATTACATAATCAATTTTTTTTTCCTTGATTCAGGGTTGGGGGTGGGGCAGGGTTTGTGGTAGGAACAGAGAGAGAGAGAGAGAGAGATTCCTAGGACATTATCTCTGTTCATGCAGGATTGCTAAGAAAATCGTCTCGTCTCTTTTTTCCACCATAATGGCTTGTCTTGTCAGCTGCCTCTCTGGTATGAGCTTCATAACAGCATGCCTTGATTGCACTTTGAAACATCCAAGTATTCTTGAGTCACATGGATCTCTGAAAAGTGGTTCTGTCTTCTCAAAAAGCTTGCACAGCAGCATCTGGCAACCTGAATCATCCGACTCTTCTCTCTCTTCAATAGCCTCACAGCATTTTCCTTCATCAAGTATGAAGGCATTGTTTGGCCTTTTGAATTTGGGCTTGGAGGCCTCCACAGACAATGGGGATTTTGGCATCTCCACTAGCCGTTTGACCACTTGAGTAAGTGGCTGCTTTCCTGACCTTACAAGTCGTTTCAGTTTGCCAAGATAGTTCTCGAAAGGAAATCCACTGCAGGCATCCAGACTGCCAAAAGCCAACGCCTCTTCTGGAAGATGCAACATTGAATGTACATTGTACACCGTGAAGTGTTCTCCATATAGTTCTCCTGTTTTTTCAATGAAGTACTTCATTAGCTCTTTGCTGTAGGCATTGTGTTCCACTGCCAGTGTAGGGCAAAGCAGAAGGCTCAAGGCAACGCTGAACACCATGAAGTGATCATAGAGCTGGTCAGCCAGAATTCCTTTAAGTACTATCTTTCCTGTATAAACGGCAAACTGCCGCAGTTCCGTCGCCTTCCATCTGTCAATGTCTTCCAGATGTCTAGGTTTCCGGGCAAAACAGCTGGGAATGACCTTTTGAAGTGACAGCAGCCGTTGGGTCACATTGCTGATTTGCCCAGCAGACATTCTCACCTTCCTGTCTCCTCTAACCCATACTGTTAGTAGTTTTTTCATTACTCCCAGGCAGGCTTGGTGCATGTAATCAATTGGAAATTGTTCTACCATGTCCAGTGGGAGGCTCAGAAAGGGAGATACCGGCGTTTCCTCATTATCTTGACGTCTAGTCATTTCAGCGCGGAATGTGTCGTTGCTGCGTGAAGTGAGGTTATCAACCTCTGGGTAGGTCATGCGCCCAGCCACCCATGTGCCCTTCTGTGTGCATTTATCGCACCCGTAGTACCCAGAATACTGCTTGATCTTCTTTACCATCGCTCTTGCGGGTGCGTCACACACAACACATCTGATTTTTATTTCTTTTCCATCCAAACCATTGTCCAGAAGTTCCTGAATGTCCTTTATGGCTTCTTCCATGAAATCCAAATTTGTTGGTTTGGTGGGACCAAGTGTCAGTGTGACAGGAAAGACACTGATGGGTGGCAGGTGAATGGCACAGAGGATGGGCCAAAGATGTGTTTTGCTGCTTTTAAAAAGCGGCAGGCCATCTATATTAAATGATAACTCCACTGTGGTAGCTCCGTCCGTGATCTCCCTTGGATAGCGCTGCAGCTGCTCAAGAAGGCTCTCTCTTAAATTAAAATGGACACACTCCATTCCAGACTTAACCACTGATGTAATGTGTATTGGAGTTTTAAGCAGTGTCCTTGCTGTTGATGGGAGCTCTGGGTGTCCATTTTGTTTAAGTCCTCTCAGGAGATCGTCTAAGGCATTATGCTTGATAAGGTGTTTTGTTGCCCATTGTTGTAAAAATGTTGAAAGCGAAGTTGGAGCCATTTCGTTTTCAGTTTCAGTATCTGAAATGCAGTTTTCCTCAGTGGGGCTGTCGGCAACACTGTCAGGTCCTGAACTGCAGCTCTCCACACTGACTCCAATTTCTACGCTTTCAGAAACACTGGCGATGTCTTCATCAGTGTAGTTTTCTTCATTGTTTCTTTCTTGAAATATTATTGGATTATTTGATGGTTGCTCTCCAATACACCTTTCATTCAATGATCGTCGTGCATATTTCCACTGCCTCGTGTAGCGCTGTCTCTTGGTTTTTGAATCCATTCTAAATCCAAAATATTGGACTTGTTGAAAATGTGGTAATGGCATAGTTTGCGATATTTCACTATACCTACTCTACATAGCAGAAAGTATGTGGACACCTGAACACCACACTCTTAAGTTCTCATTGAACATTTAATTTTAAAAGCATGCATGAATCAATCCCAAACTTTGTTGTTATTTTGCATCCACTTTTTCCATTACAGATGGTGCAGGCAGATATGGAGAAGGCTTAGCAGGCATATAAACTTCTGTACTCACTGGCCACATTATTAGGTACACCTTGCGATGTAAAGAGCAAAGTAAATAATAAGTAAATAACTGACACGTATGCCTTTAGAACTGCCTTCATTCTTCGTAGCATAGATTCAACAAGATGCTGGAAACATCCCTTTGGTCCTACGTAATATGATAGCATCACATAGTTGCTGCAGATTTATCAGCTTTACATTCACCACATCTGAAAGATGCTCTATTGGATTGAGATCTGGTGACTGTGGAGGCCATTTGAGTATCATAGACTCATTGTCATGTTAAAGAAACCAGTTTCAGATGATGTGAGCTTTGTGACATGGTTTGTTATCTTGCTGAAAATGGCGGTGCACTATGGCCATTAAGAGATGGACAAGGTCAGCAACAATATACTCACGTAGGCTGTGGCACTCAGTTGGTACAAAGGGGCCCAAAGTGAGCCAAGAAAATATCCCCCATACCATCACACCATCGTAACTATACTGAACTTTTGATAAAGGCAGATTGGATCCATGCTTTCATGTTGTTTACACCAAATGGACACTACTATCCAAATGTCACAACAGAAATCTTATCAGAAGACAAAAGTCTCATGCAAAGCGTTGTTGCCATGTGATAAGTAGATATTTACGTTAACAACCAGTTGAACAGGTGTACCCAATAAACTGGCAAGTGAATATCAGTTTTCAGTGTGTGTAAAACTCGTCAGAATTGAGCAAAACATATTAAGCTAATTAAAACATCACATAATGTTTTTGTTGTTGTTGTGTTGTAATTAATATAATAGGCATCTAATTTTAACCTGGGTTATTTTTCAACCACATATGCATTTAGTGTGGCTGAAGTTACAAATACATTCTCATGTTAATAGAAGGGGGTGTCCACATGCTTGTACAAATACTTTATAGTTTAGCACTTCATACATACCTTTAACTGAATTGTGAGGAGCTATATATGGAGACCAGAGCAGCTGAACACACAGTACTTGCTGAAGCCTTAACACTGAAGGGTTTGGAGACTGAGAGGAAATGGGGGATTGGTGGGGGTGGGAGGGAAGAGAAGAATTAGTTCTCTGGTCCATGCTAACAGAAAGTGGCAGTTAAGAAGTAGAAAAATTCAGCCCAGATCTTATTGGGGGAGGGTGGAGACAGTAAAGGTTCTGTGGTTTTCTATTTGAATAAGAGAATCTAATATGCATTACAGAATAAGCTATAGATTAAATAATAAGAAAGGACTGATAATGCTCTACTGGCAATGCCAGATGTTGCCTGGGTCTGCACTGGTTTAGAGAAAGGGTTAAAATTGGTAGGGGTACTGAGTGTTATATTTATATACAATGTTCTATGGCTTTACTAGTTAAAATATTAAGATATCTGTGATTCTATTAACTATTTGAAAAGGCACTTTCTGATATCAGCTGCCTTTGTTAGTATAAATAATTACTTTGATACTAGTAAAAATGTGAATTCCTGAAATCAAGAATTCAGTTGTTAGTTGAAATGTTAACTCTTGATATCTGTAAATGTCTTTCAACATGTGACTTTTGTTATTTCTGATATTTGAAAATGTATTCCTCAGTATAACTTAAGATATCTAAAATTGTCAGGATTATGTTCAGTTTTGTCCCAGTTTTTATTGTGGTTGGTTACTCTCTGGTTGTTTGACCTACTTTCCATATGTGTTTGATTGATTGACCCAATTCAAGTGTCTTGTTAATTAACCCATACGATCCTCTGTTTGCGTTGTGTTTATAAGCCCTGTGTTTTGTTCTGTTCACAATCTTGTGTTACTGTTGCTACCTGGATGTTATCTTGGTTTGGATTATCACTGTTTGTTTCTTGGTTTCCATTAAATTCTACTCAACTGATACTCATGCCTGATCATTTCTGTATCAGTGTACAAGCAGGTGTGACAAAAAATGCCTTTCTTACTAGTAACAATCACATTCATGACATCAGAAATTAACATTGCCACTAGTGGCAACTGAATTATTGATATCAAAAATTAACATTTTTACCAGTAGCAGTTCAATTGTTGATATAAAGAATTAGAATTTTAGAATTTTACTAGTGAAAATGTAATTGCTGATATCCAAAATGGCTATTGTTACTAGTAGAAAGAGGTCCTGATATCAAGAATTCATATCCTGCAAATGAATAAAAGTCAAAATGGCTTGCCATAATGCTCTTTCCTCTTGGAAAAGTAAATTTTACTGTCTGTGGAATGTTTTGCCGGTTTGACATTTTATACACATACAGTGCCTTGCGAAAGTATTCATCCCCCTTCATTTTTTTCTTGTTATGTTGCTGCCTTATGTTAAACTGTTACTTTTTGTGGTAACACTTTAGAATGCTGTTCCGTCATTAATAATAACCACACAGGAACAAATGACTAATGCATTCTTAACAATGTAGTAATTACTATTAACTAACAAGACACTCTGATTAATAAATCAGTAAGTAATAGCGCTCAGTTGAAAGTGGTAGTTCACTATTAGCTAACCAGTAACTACTATTTTTTTTTTTATATCTCCCAGAAAACTGGACCTACTAAGACCTACTATATACATGGTCATAATTAATGTGACTGATGCAAAATGTATAATTAATTCTTAAGGTAATGGTAACCCATTTAGTGATACAGGTATTACTAAATTATTTGGATCCGTATTATAAAGTGAAGATCATGATATTTCTCTAGTAATGATTAAAGTCACTGTAAACTATTGAGGTTTTTTAAGGTACTGAATAGTAATAATTCCGATGGATTTGGTAACTCTTGGGTCATTACCAGTGGTTACTATGATGTTCACTTTAAAATACACATCCAAATAATTAGTAATTCCTTCTGACAGATTTAGTAATACCTAAATCATCACTAGATGGGTTACCATTACCTTCACTTTAGAATTAATTATACATTTTGCATCCTTCACATTAATTATGTACCTGTATATAGTAGTTCTTGGTAGCAGTTACTGATAAGCTAATAGAGCTACCACTTTCAACTGAGCGCGATTACTTACTGATTTGTTAGAGTTTCTTGTTAGTTAATAGTTACTATATTGTTAAGAATGCATTAGTCATTTGTGATCCTGGACCACAAAACCAGTCTTAAGTCGCTGGGTTATATTTATAGCAATAGCCAAAAATAGATTGTATGGGTCAAAATGTATGCATGCTGCAAATTATGCTTTTGTGAATATCAGAGCTATATCTAAAGCAAGTATTTATTTATTTATATATAGTACTGTTTTAGGCCACTAGTATTTTCAACAGCTAAAAAATGGTTTAAAGTAAGTTATTTCTATCTTTTCCTCTAGTGTGTCAGTAGGAAACAGTCAGTTTACATTTCTAAACATTCTGTTTGCCATTAATTGTAATAATCTAGTGAGATTTTTGTTTGCACAAGGAGTCTGACAACAGCCAGTGCTCCACACTGATCTAATCTCATCATCATTCAGTCTGTCTCTGGAATGACATGAAGAAACAGAAAAACTGAGAAAGACTAAATCCAGAAGAACTGTCCAGAAAAACTCTGCACAAGTGCACATAGGGCAAAAGCTACTTTAAACGTAAAGGATGGTCACATCAAATGCTGATTTATTGTAGTTAATATAAGTTCATTGATAAAGAAAATCTATTTATGACATTGTTTTTAACAAGATCCTCATTTTATGTGCCTAGCTGTCTAAAAATTTTAACAGTACTGTAGCTTTGTAGGTGTAGGTCTCTTAAAGCATCTTGGAGATGTTGCCACAGTTCTTCTGGATTTAGTCTGTCTCTGTTTTTTCTGTTTCTTAAGACAGACTGGATTGAATGATGGAGAGATCAGATCTCTGTTTGCACAAGGAGTCTGACAACAGCCTGTGCTCCATACAAAAATCTCACTGGATTATTATAATTAATGGCAAAATGAATGTTTAGAAATGTAAACTGATATTTCCTACTGACACACTACAGCAAAAGACTGACTTTGAACCATTTTTTAGCTGCTGAAAATACTAGTGGCCTAAGACTTTTGCACAGTACTATATATATATATATATATATATATATATATATATATATATATAATTTTTTTTTTTTTTTTTAAACAATTTTCCCTTTAATGTCTTCATTAGTCACAATGTATACTTACAAAGCCAAAGACGCGGTGGTGCTATGGCTCTGAAAAGAGCCTTTTTGGTGTTTGGAGCTGCTGTAGACACAAGCAAAAGGGAGAAACAGAAGACAAAATTTGAGTGAGATATGTCTTATAAATATTTATTGATAATTCTTTAAATAAATATAAATAAATAAAAACCAATGAAGGCATTAAAGGGATAATTCTTAATATATATATATATATATATTTTTAAATAATTATCAATATATTTAGTTATATTTATTTATTTAAAGAATGATCAAAAAACATATTCATTTAATAATTATTTTATTATATATATATATATATATATATATATATATATATATATATATATATATATATATATATTTTTTTTTTTTTTTTTTTTTTTTTTTTTAAGAATTTTCCCTTTAATGTCTTCATTAGTCACAATGTATACTTACAAAGCCAAAGACGCGGTGGTGCTATGGCTCTGAAAAGAGCCTTTTTGGTGTTTGGAGCTGCTGTAGACACAAGCAAAAGGGAGAAACAGAAGACCAAATATGAGTGAGATATGTCTCATAAATATTTATTGATAATTCTTTAAATAAATATAAATAAATTAAAATTAATGAAGACATTAAAGGGATAATTCTTAATATATATATTTAAATAATTATCAATATATTTATTTATATTTATTTATTTAAAGAATTATCAAAAAACGTATTCATTTAATAATTATTTTATTTTATATATATATATATATATATATATATATATATATATATATATATATATATATATATTTTATTTTTTTTATTATTTTTTTTTTTTTTAAACAATTTTCCCTTTAATGTCTTCATTAGTCTCAATGTATACTTACAAAGCCAAAGACGCGGTGGTGCTATGGCTCTGAAAAGAGCCTTTTTGGTGTTTGGAGCTGCTGTAGACACAAGCAAAAGGGAGAAACAGAAGACCAAATATGAGTGAGATATGTCTTATAAATATTTATTGATAATTCTTTAAATAAATATAAATAAATTCAAACTAATGAAGACATTAAAGGGATAATTCTTAATATATATATATATATATATATATATATATATATTTAAATAATTATCAATATATTTATTTATATTTATTTATTTA
Source organism: Cirrhinus mrigala (assembly GCA_036247105.1). Classification (NCBI taxonomy): domain Eukaryota; kingdom Metazoa; phylum Chordata; class Actinopteri; order Cypriniformes; family Cyprinidae; genus Cirrhinus; species Cirrhinus mrigala. Next base: position 560,841 of record JAMKFB010000704.1, on the reverse strand, counting down.
AAGAATTATCAAAAAACGTATTCATTTAATAATTATTTTATTATATATATATATATATATATATATTTTTTTTTTTTTTTTTTTTTTTAAGAATTTTCCCTTTAATGTCTTCATTAGTCACAATGTATACTTACAAAGCCAAAGACGCGGTGGTGCTATGGCTCTGAAAAGAGCCTTTTTGGTGTTTGGAGCTGCTGTAGACACAAGCAAAAGGGAGAAACAGAAGACCAAATATGAGTGAGATATGTCTTATAAATATTTATTGATAATTCTTTAAATAAATATAAATAAATTCAAACTAATGAAGACATTAAAGGGATAATTCTTAATATATATATTTAAATAATTATCAATATATTTATTTATATTTATTTATTTAAAGAATTATCAAAAAATGTATTCATTTAATAATTATTTTATTATATATATATAAGCAAAAGGGAGAAACAGAAGACCAAATAGGAGTGAGATATGTCTGTACAAATTAAAATGTTTCCAGTTCCATCAGGGATTATTAGTTTATTATTATGCAATGATGAAACTGGCAAATCAGAGATGTAGTTTGACTGCTACTATTTTCACTTACAACAATCAGATGACAATCGACACTAAAAAAAAAAAAAAAAAAAAAAAGAGAAGAGAATAATTATTTTCATGGTGTAAATTCCTAAAGTTTAGGCTCTGATGAATATGAATAATATGTTGTGATAATGCACGATAAGAAGAAGAATGCAGAGCAATGTGTTTGATGAGACCTTACAACCTACTAACAAATAAGCCACAGTAAGATGCATTTTCATTCTTGAGAATAACAACAACAAAAATAATCATTATTATCAATTAAAATAATAATAATAACATTTATTTATTTATTTATTTATTTAATGGTTACAAAATGAGGGATGACCGATTTCACACAGGTGTATAGGCTTATGAGTCTCTTATGTCTCTCTCTCTCCCTCTATTGGCGCACGCACTAGCGTGTGAGAGAGAGAGGGAGCTCAAGCGCTCGCAGTCAAACCTATAATAACGCACCACTTTACATATAAATTAAAGATATTATTAAGAATAACTGTATAATTGATTTCATTTAAGATAAAGTTAAAAAAAAGATTACGAAAAAAGAGCGTCTCTCAAACGGAGCAGATTGGCTCCATTAGTAATGACGTCACTATTAACGGCATTTAACGGCGTTTAACGGCGTTGATGAATAAACTGTATATAAAAAGACGGAAAAACGTCTTTGTGAGATGTGGTACCTTTACTAGAAAAAAAACAGTTTACTTTTTGTAACAATTTAATGTGTTTCATAAGTGAAAACGGCTGTTATTTATTTTAGTGACGAAACGAACTGTTCCCTCAGACTGTTTGTTAATTACTTATTATAATTAGATTTTATTACTTTCTTTCTTCACAGTTTTAAATGTTATTTACTTTTGTTGCCGGCCTGTACATTCAAAAAGGAATTTTACTAAATTGGTTAAGTAAAAAGTAATTTACCTCAGGAAAACGCACTGCTGGGGATGTCCACTCTAAGGGAGTCAGTCAGGCTGTGCACGCGGTGGGCACAGACCCCGGCTTATATATGCCCGCTGCCCGGTTTCGCGGGCTTGGCACGCGAGTAAGAATTTAAGTTTTGAGAGAGAAGTTTATTTATTTTAATTTTTTTAAAACATGTATGTACATTTATATAATGACACATTGCGTTAACTTCGCATTAAACGTCAAAAATGATGGGGTTTTCTAATACCGCGGTGTTTGTGTTCTACTATAGTATATTCAAAGTATTGTGTTATCAAAAATATAGCAGTCATATCACAGGTTTTTTTTCCCTCCCGGTTTGAGAGTCCCACTTTGTTAAATATAATTGAGCAACCCTAGGTGGCGATGTACGCACGCGAGTCGCCCATAAGCCAATGCAGAAGAAACAGCCACGCGCAATGTATTCTGTGTACGGTAAGTTAATGAGAGGTAAGCATAATATAATAAGTGGAAATGTATGATTTTATCATAGCATGTTTGTCAATGGTGTGATTGTTGTATCATGTTTAAAAGCGAGCTAATGTTGGTCCGTTTTACCCGACCTTAGCAGATTGCGGTAAATTTAGTTTTACGTTTGACATTAATTAGACATTCGGTTTCCATTGTGTCTGTTATGTTTTGAGCCCAAACAAACTTAGATAGGCAAAAATATATGCCCTTTACGTTGCACAAGGCTTGATTTCAGGAAACACACACACACACACACACACACACACACACACACACACACACATATATATATATATATATATATATATATATATATATATATATATATATATATATATATATATATATATAAATTAACCATATAAATGAATTAAACAATTTAACTACATAATACAATAAAACCAATACTAAAATGTTTAGAAAAATATCCCTGTTATTGCACAATGCCTCGTTTTTGGAAATAGCCTTTTATGTGTTTTATAATATTTTTACACCTTTTAATGTGTGCAATAATATAAATCCATTAAACGACAACACCATTTAAGATAAAGGTATCAATTTTTTTTTTTTTTTTAAGATAAAGGAATCAAAGGGAATGTAAGAAACGGTAAATACATTTTTATACAGTTCTGAACACATTTAAATCCAATAAACTTGAACACCATTTGAGCTAAAGATACCATACCAACTGTAAATTACTCTGAATATTATTCTGCATGTTGCACAAAGCTTATTTTTCTGATTATTAAACAGATTTTATATAGATATATATAGTACTGAACCTTGAATTTTTTTAGACAGTCCTGGAACCAATTTAAATCCATTATTCTTGAACACAACTTAAGCTAAAGGAGTCAAACCAACATAATTTTTCTTCTAAAATAATAATTTGAATAGTTTACAGTTGGTTTGATGCCTTTATTTGAAACGGTGGCACAGTTTAATGAATTTAGGTTGGGTGCAGTATATAAAACACATCAAAAATATTGTTTCAATACCATATATAAAAAAACACAAAAGGCATAATCAGACAAAACAAGCCTTGTGCATTATATGCAATAATATTCTGAATATTTTAAAGTTGATTTGATGCCTTTATCTTAAATGGTGTTGTCGTTTAATGGATTTATATTATTTCACACATTAAAGGCTGTAAAATTATTATAAAACACATAAAAGGCTAATTCCAAAAACGAGGCATTGTGCAATAACAGGGATTTTTTTTCTGAACATTTTTATAGTATTATGTCATGTAGTTAAATTGTTTAATTCATATGGTTTATATATATATATATATATTATATTTATATCTATAATTTATTTTTTATTTTTTTTAAATTAAGCCTAGTGCAGTGTAAAGGGCATATATTTATGCCTATCTGAGTTAGCTTGGGCTTAAAACATAACAGGCACAAAGACTTTAATTGGTATGAAACCAAATGCCTAATGAATGCCAAACGTAAAACTGAATTTACCGCAATCCATAGCAGCGCGCTTTGCAACCTGTTTTGCTTTTGTTAAGTTAGTAACAGACCCCCAACCAACTCAGTTAACGTTATACATATGCATAGTACAATTTGTAATTTAAAGAATACACTGCCCTCCAAAAGTTTGGAAACACCCCTGGTAAAGTGGTTTTGGACGATATCAGCATAAATCTTTATATTTTTTTGGTGCAAATACATTGAAGTAATTTGACATTATCATTAAAGAGCAGCAATAATCATTTTCTTTTTGATGACATAATAATGGCAATATATACATGTCAAAGTCAGACATGCCCCTTTGCCAGCTGTGATGCCTGGTTACTGGTTTAAACTTGGCCCAGTTTTTTAAAATATTTTTGGGTCAACACACATTAATAGCTTCAACAATTCATTGCCAATTAAGTTTAGAATACAATGAATTTAGGCCCTGATTATGCAGAGCTGTAATAGCTGCTAATGCTGGATATTTTGATGAATCGAAAATGTAATGCAGCTCTCCAGCTGTGATCCTTGGAGAGTCTTTGGCCACTTAAATTCTCCTCCTCACCATCCATTATGACGATATAGACACACGTCCTCTTCTATGCAGATTTGTAAAATCTTTAGTTGATTGCAACTTCTTAATTATTGCCCTGATGGTGGAAATGGGGATTTTCTTACAGCCACTTTCTATTTTGTGGAGCTCAACAATCTTGGTCTGCACATCAGAACTATATTATTTGGTTTTACTCCTTGTGATGGAAGATTAAGGGAATTTATTCTTTGTGTTCCTCATATTTATAATCCTGTGCAATAGGAAGTCATGGCTGGACAATTTCATGTTCTTAGTCACCCTGGTGTGCTAAAAAAAATTAAATATGAATGGGAATATACTTCAGAGATATTTTACTTTTATAAGAATTTCTAGGGGTGCCAGTAATTGTGGCAAACGTGAACTGGAGAAAAAAAAATAATTTACATTATTTACACAATAACATTATTTCATAATGAGATTTTCACCCTACTTTCTATTGTTTTACTTCAATGAAAGGTTAGAATTTTGTGGATTTTTTGAGTGAAAGATCAAAAGGATAAACAATGCACATTTATTTCCACAGCTGCCTTTGCTCATATTTACCAAGGATGTCAATATTTGTGGAGGGCACTGTATACACACACAAACAATTTAACTATGTGACATTATGATATCACACTATAAAATGAAATAAAATATCCCCAAACTTTTTAGCAGAGTGTTTGTTTGAGGAATTTAGAGAATTTGCACATTTTTATGTTTTCTAATAATTTTTTCGAAATGTAAATGTATGCAATACTATAAATCCATTAAATTCCAAACCCATGTGACCTAAAGACATCAAAGCTTGTGCAAATTATTCAGAAAGTTATTCCCTAAAACTAGCCTTAGTTATGCAATATAGGGAATATTATTCTGAATAATAATATTTATTGCCTTTTGCTATAAAGGGATATTTAGTTGAATATTTCACTATTAGTGTGTGATAATCTCATGTAGTTATTACATTGCTTTGATTTATAGGGATTAAACTAATAAACTAATCTGTTAGTAGACCATGGGTTTCGGACCTGTCCTGCATATCTTGTATGCATTTGCTAATAAGCTGATGAGGCTGCGTCCTATGTCTCGTCTGTAATATCATTAGGCTCCGTCAAAAAAAAATGAGATATGATGAGATAATGGCATTATGGTTTTCTGTTGTTTTGTTGTAAATAAATCACATAATGCTAAACTGTGCACAATATACAGCATATATACATATATTCAGATTCATATTTGCCCTGTTGTGTAATTAAAGTAGTTTGTCTTCATTTTACCTGAAGATTAGCATTGCTCATGAAAACAATGCTTTATTATTTTAATGTATGAGTCTGTAAACATCATACCTGTTTTCTCATCTTCTTTTCTAGTGAGATGTGCGTTGGGAAACCAGACTCCTCCAAGTCATCATACTTTTCAATGGCCTCCTCAAAATTAATTGCCTCTGCTGGTGCATGTACTATTCTAGTACTGGATAGACTTTAGATATTTGAACATTTCTTCGTCTCAACCAACACTGGTTGATTAGGATTCATTTCAGCCTGCCACTGAACAAAGAGTGAAGTAGCATAGGTCAGTAGCCTTTCACCTGTCAGTGTCCCTAATAAATGCTTTTAGACATGTGCAACTGTAGTGATACTAGTGATTTTTTTTTGTGTTTTCTTTTTAAACTCTTAGGCTGGTCTCATGCATGTGGTCAGTTGAAAATTGCTTTATACACTGGAAGTCTCAGTGGTGCACAAAGTGAGGTTATCAAATCCTAGGTAAGTCCATCTTCCATGTGTCCTTCTGTGTGCATTTATCACAGCTATAGTGCTTGTTTGAGTTATATAAATGAATACTGTATGCATTGATGGGGAGTAACTGATTTAATTGAGTGATAAGACTAATTTACTTACATTTACTGGCCTACACTTCTTTTGCAGGACATTAATTAAGTTGTTTTTCAAAATAATGTAGCTTTATCAAGTAACAATCAACTTTTTTCAACAAGTTATCATGACAGTGCTACATTGCTATTGTTTTTGCCACACACAACCTTACAGCAATTGAAAATAATAATCAAAAGCACTTGTCTAAAATGGCCATGTTCTCTTACACTACTAGTCAAAAGTTTGAACACACCCTCTCATTTAATGTTTTTTTCTTTATTTTCATGACTATTTACATTGTAGATTCTCACTGAAGACATCAAAACTAGGAATGAACACATATGGAATTATGTAGTAAACAAAAAAATGTGAAATAACTGAAAACATGTTTTATATTTTAGATTCTTCAAAATAGCCACCCTTTGCTTTGATTACTGCTTTGCACACTCTTGGCATTCTCTCGATGAGCTTCATGAGGTAGTCACCTGAAATGGTTTTCCAGCAATCTTGAAGGAGTTCCCAGAGATGCTGAGCACTTGTTGGCCAACCATCTTGATTGGGTTTAGGTCAGGTGACTGTGGTGGCCAGGTCATCTGGCGCAGCACTCCATCACTCTCCTTCTTGGTCAAATAGCCCTTACACAGCCTGGAGGTGTGTTTGGGGTCACTGTCCTGTTGAAAAATAAATGATGGTCCAACTAAACGCAAACCGGATGGAATAGCATGTCGCTGCCGGATGCTGTGGTAGCCATGCTGGTTCAGTGTGCCTTCAATTTTGAATAAATCCCCAACAGTGTCACCAGCAAAGCACCCCCACACCATCACACCTCCTCCTCCATGCTTCACGGTGGGAACCATCAGACCATCCGTTCACCTTTTCTGTGTCGCACAAAGACACTGTCACGGAGGCAAGACAAGAAGCGATCGATCGAGATAAGGTCCCTGTGTAGCGTGACGGAGAACTCAAACGCGGATACACACGAGTGAGCAGGTTAGCCACGCCGTTATTCTGAGAACGCTCCAGCGAAGGAGTAGAGATTTCCACCAGGAAACCCGCGTTCTAATACACACACAGAAGGGTATATAAATGTTCCGCCAAGCGGTACTCACGTGAGTTGAGATGGAGAGATGAGGCGACCTACAAAGACGTTCACACATGAACTCAATGTCCGGTGCCGACTAAACCTTACTTCCTGTTTATATACCTGCGGAGATTACTTCCGGGACCTCGTGACCTCACGTGATTCGGTGCGTGTGACAGTACCCCCCCCCTCCAGGACCGGCACCAGACGGACCCGGAGTGGAGGATACCCGACGACGGTAGTCCTGGATGAGAGCTGGATCCAGAATGAACCGTCCGGGAACCCATGACCGCTCCTCCGGGCCGTAGCCCTCCCAGTCTACGAGGTACTGGGTGCCCCGGCCACGGGGTCGCGAGTCAAGGATCCTCCGAACGGTGTAGGCAGGACCACCGTCCACATTCCGGGGTGGGGGGGGAGCGGGAGCCTGAGGAGACAGAGGGGAGAAGAAGACAGGTTTTAGTTGGGATTGATGGAATATGGGATGGACCCGGAGGGAGGCAGGCAGCTGGAGCCGAAAGGTGACAGGGTTCAGACGATGGGTGATCTTGAAGGGGCCGATGTACCGGGGTGTGAGTTTTCTTGAATCAGTCTTGAGATTGATATTCTTGGTGGAAAGATAAACCCTGTCACCCACATGGAACAATCGTCCCGGAGGGTGTCGGCGGCGGTGCTGCACGACGTAACGGCGGTTGGTCTTTTGAATGGCAGCACGAGCGTGGTTCCAAAGCCGCCGACACCGGCGGACCAACTGTTGGGCAGACGGAACTTCAACCTCCGGCTCCTGATGTTCGAATATGGGAGGTTGAAATCCGTAGCATACCTCGAATGGGCTTAGGCCGGTGGCGGTGGAGGTGTGGAGATTGTTGGAAAGTTCGGCCCAGACGAGGTAGCTGGCCCAGGAGCGCTGATGTTCACTGGCAAAGCACCGGAGGAAGCGCTCCAGTTGTTGGTTGGCCCGCTCCGTCTGGCCGTTAGTCTGTGGATGGAACCCTGATGATAGACTAGAGGTGGTGCCGACCAGACGGCAGAAGGCCTGCCAGAACTTGGCCGTGAACTGGGGCCCTCTGTCCGAGACGATGTCCTGGGGGAACCCATGCAGGCGGACTACGTGTTCAAGAATGAGTTCCGCGGTGGTTTTGGCAGTGGGGAGCCCAGAGAGAGCCACCAGGTGCACAGCCTTGGAGAAACGATCCACGATGGTAAGGATGGTGTTCTTTCCTTGGGACTCGGGAAGTCCAGAGACGAAGTCGATGGAGATGTGGGTCCAGGGACGTTTGGGGATGGGGAGGGGCTGCAACTCCCCGGTGGAGGGCGCGTTGGGATTTTTTGAGCGGGCACAGGTGTTACAGGCCAGAACGTACTGCTGTACGTCCCTCCGCAGCGTCCTCCACCAGAACGCTCGACTGATGAAGTGGAGGGTTCTCTGGACTCCCTGATGTCCAGCCAACGTGGAGTCGTGTCCCCACTGGAGCACCTCCTGGCGCAGGTGGTTGGGAACGAAGAGGCGTCCAGCGGGTGTCTCAGGTGGAGGAGGTTCTTGGCTGTGACTCTGGCGAACTCTCTCTTCCAACCCCCACCGGATGGGAGCCAAGATGATTTGGGAGGGCAGGACAGGCGCGGGATCGGAGGTGACGGTGTCCTTCTGGTGTTGACGGGAGAGTGCATCAGCTTTAGTGTTTTTGGAACCGGGACGGTAAGACAGGTGAAAGTCGAAGTGTTCGAAGAAGAGTGCCCACCGCGCCTGCCTGGGGTTGAGTTGTTTGGTTTGCTTGATGACAGTGAGGTTCTGGTGATCGGTCCAGACGGTGAATGGTTCACTGCCGCCCTGGAGCCAGTGACGCCATTCCTCCAGAGCCCACTTGATGGCCAACAGCTCACGGTCCCCCACCCCGTAACGCTGCTGAGTGGAATTAAACTTCCTGGAGAAGAAGCTACATGGGTGTAACTTCTCGTCTGGACCGCGTTGCGAGAGGACGGCTCCTACGCCCACATCGGAAGCGTCCACCTCGACAACGAAGGCCTTGGTGGGGTCGGGATGAGTGAGAATGGGGGCGGTGGTAAACTGGTGACACAGTGTCCTAAAAGCTTGAATGGCCTCCGGGGTGAGGTGGAATTCTCCGCGTGATGGTTTGGTTAGAGCAGTGAGAGGTGCTGCAGTTGAGCTGAAGCCCCGGATGAATCGCCGATAGAAATTGGCGAACCCCAGAAAACGTTGCAGCTGTTTGAGCGAAGTGGGTAGGGGCCACGAACGCACAGCCTCCAGCTTCTGGGGATCCATGGCCACACCCTGAGCAGAGATGACGAAGCCCAGGAACGTGGTGGAGTGCTGGTGGAAAGCACATTTCTCCAACTTACAGTACAACTGGTGGGCCAGCAACCTCTGGAGGACTGCTCGGACATGCTGGGTATGCTCTTCTAAGGTCTTAGAGTAGATGAGGATGTCGTCCAGGTAAGCGTAGCACCATCTACCCAGCATGTCCCGGAGAACGTCATTGATGAGGTGTTGGAAAGCAGCTGGACTGTTGCAGAGGCCAAAGGGCATGACAAGGGTCTCGTAGTGACCGGTGGGGGTTATGAAGGCCGTCTTCCACTCGTCGCCCTCCCTGATGCGTACCAGATTGTAGGCGCTCCGTAGATCCAACTTCGTAAAGAAGTGGGCACCAGAGAGGGCGTCCAGGGCGGTGTTAGTCAGAGGGAGTGGATGACGGTTCTTCACGGTGATTTGGTTGAGCCCTCGGTAGTCAACGCACGGCCGGAGACCCCCGTCCTTCTTCTTCACAAAGAAAAACCCCGCGGCCGCCGGGGAGCTGGAGGGTCGGATGGTACCTGCGCGAAGACCCTCCGCTACGTACTCCTCCATCGCGAGCTGTTCCTTGGCCGACAGGGAGTACAGGTGACCGCGGGGCGGTACCGCGCCCGGCACGAGATCGATGGCAAGGTCGTAGGGGCGATGAGGAGGCAGCCGAGCCGCGCTACGCCTGCTGAAGACCTCGACCAGGTCGCGGTACTGGACAGGGATGGCTTCGTGGTCGACGTCGAGGGCCCCGGGCTCCCCTGAACACGTCCCAACCCTGGCCCGGAGACAGAGCTCCTGACAGGTCGCACCCCAGTGAATGATCCGACGTGATGTCCAGGAGATGAGAGGGTCGTGGGTGACGAGCCAGGGGTGGCCGAGAATGATGGCTGGTGAGGGGATCTTCGTAACGTAGAACTGGATGACTTCGGAGTGATTTTCGATGATGAGGGTGAGTTCTTGGGTACGATGAGTGATGGGACTGAGAGTTAGGGGGCGACCGTCAATGGCAGTAGCTTTCAAGGGTTGGGATAACGCCTCGATTACAATCCCCATCTGGGCAGCATAAGCCTGATCGATGAAGTTCCCAGCCGCACCCGAATCAACGAATGCGGTGGTCACGATCCGTTGGTGGCCCATGAGGATTGATACCTGTAGCAGCAGCCGGGAAGCGACGGACTCGGGGTAGGTTTTCGCAGTGTTGGGACCAGATGAGGACCTCCCCCTCCTCACCTGGTCTGCCCGTTTCCCGGCCGAAGAGGGCAGATAGCACGATGGTGGTCCGGGGAGGCGCAATAGGCACACAGGCCCTCGCGGTAGCGTCTGGCCCTCTCTGCCGCTGACAGGGAGGTGCGCCCTATTTGCATGGGTTCCCCGGCTCCGGTTGAGTGGGCCTCTGAGGCGATCGGTGGAGGTGATGGAGACGCAGCGACAGCATAGGAGGTGGATGGTTCTGGGGTCCTGTGGTAACCGGTGGCTCCTGTAAAAGAACGAAAAACAGTTTTAGTATTGTGGTTCATCCGCTGATCCACCCGGAGGGCCAGCTGTATCATGCCCTCCAGGGTGTCAGGGAGCTCCCGCACAGCCAATTCGTCTCGGAGACGGGTGGAAAGTCCTTCGTAGAAGGCTGTGCGGAGAGCTGAGTTTGACCAGGTAGTTTGAACGGCGAGAGTGCGAAATTCGGTGGCATATTTGCTGACGCTGCGACTCCCTTGCTTAAGATGGTACAGCCGTGAATCAACCTCCACCTCGCTCTCAGGATGTTGGAAGACGGCTCTGAGCTCGGAGGTAAATGCCGGGTATGAATGTGCAACGTCTCCGTCAGCCTTCAGAACCGCCGTAGCCCACTCGGCTGCCTGCCCAGTGAGGAGTGAGGTGAGAAGTGCGATCCTGCTGCGATCGGAGGGGTATCTGGAAGGCTGGAACTCAAAAACCAGGTTAAGAGCGGTGAGAAAAACATCGCATTTCGTTCCGGACCCATCCCATTTGTCCGGAAGCGATATTTTGGGATGACTGACAGGGGGGTTTTGGCGGACCGGTTCGGCGGGAGGAACCGTAGCAGCGGCCAGGTCGTCATGATCCGCCTGCAGGGCGGTGAGATCCGAGCGGAGACTCTCGCACTCCGCCCGAAGACCAGCGGCCTCGGCGTGCAGCGCGTTGATCTCCGCCCGGAAATGCACCAACTCCTGCCGCAGATTCATAATCTCCGCGGCCTGCTGCCGGATCACTCCCACCAGCTGCTCCAAATCCGCCGAGACCATCTCGGGACCGGACATTCTGTCACGGAGGCAAGACAAGAAGCGATCGATCGAGATAAGGTCCCTGTGTAGCGTGACGGAGAACTCAAACGCGGATACACACGAGTGAGCAGGTTAGCCACGCCGTTATTCTGAGAACGCTCCAGCGAAGGAGTAGAGATTTCCACCAGGAAACCCGCGTTCTAATACACACACAGAAGGGTATATAAATGTTCCGCCAAGCGGTACTCACGTGAGTTGAGATGGAGAGATGAGGCGACCTACAAAGACGTTCACACATGAACTCAATGTCCGGTGCCGACTAAACCTTACTTCCTGTTTATATACCTGCGGAGATTACTTCCGGGACCTCGTGACCTCACGTGATTCGGTGCGTGTGACAGACACGGCGGGTGGAACCAAAGATCTCATATTTGGACTCATCAGACCAAAGCACAGATTTCCACTGGTCTAATGTCCATTACTTGTGTTTCTTGGCCCAAACAAATCTCTTCTGCTTGTTGCTTTTCCTTAGTAGTGTTTTTTTTTAGCAGCTATTTGACCATAAAGGCCTGATTCGCACAGTGTCTCCTCTGGACAGTTGATGTAGAGATGTGTTTGCTACTAGAACTCTGTGTGGCATTAATCTGGGCTCTAATCTGAGCTGCTGTTAACTTGCGATTTCTGAGGCTGGTGACTCGAATGAACTTATTCTCAGCAGCAGAGGTGACTCTTGGTCTTCCTTTCCTGGGGCGGTCCTCATGTAAGCCAGTTTCATCGTAGCGCTTGATGGTTTTTGCAACTGCACTTGGGGACACATTCAAAGTTTTTGCAATTTTTCCGGACTGACTGACCTTCAGTTCTTAAAGTAGTAATGGACTGTCGTTTCTCTTTACTTAGCTGATTGGTTCTTGCCATAATATGAATTCTAACAGGTGTCAATTATTCTGTATTTTTTACAACTGTGGTGAGAACAAACAACTGTTTAAAATAGGGACACTTTAAGAATTTCCATTCTTGTTTAGTAGAAATAGTGAAGCCCACAGGAGAAATGGAATGGAATGGGTTTTTTAAAAAATATTTTTCTGGTTCTTGTATGCCCTGGTTATGTATAGATATGAATATTTTTGAAGCCCTTTTGTTTACCTGTATATTATTATTATTATTATTATTATTATTATTATTAATTTATTAATTAATTTCCTATTTTTATTTTTGCAGGCGCTGATCTGTTAAAGGTTTCCACATTTAGCTGATTTGGAAAGACCAAGCGTCAGCATTAGAGGAAAGACATAGATGAGTGGAAGGAGAATGGGTGGCGCAGATGAATGGGGTATGTACATAATCAATGGTGTCTGGTCAGTTTAACTAAAACCAAAGTTCCCCGAGCCCTTTGTCACATTAAAATATGGTTAAAAACGTAAAATATGGTTTAAAACATAAATGCAATAATTAATAATATTATAAAAGATAATGAACATTTCATAGTTTATAAATAAGTTTAAAATGTATACATTGCAGTGAAACTTTATAGGGAAATTTAAATAAAAATACCATTAATACAATATGAGATTGTATTAATGGTTCCCCTTGAAAACAATCACTCTCGTACAGTGGCATAGAATAACAGCAGAAGCAGAGAGAAGAAGTGGAATGATTAAAGAGATTAAAGTCATAGATAAACTTTAATAGTAAATGTTAACAAGATATGAATGTGTATTGTATAAACTGTAAGTCTTATTACATGAAAGATGGAGCGGTGAGTTTACAAGTGACCACTCCACCACTTTTTGAGTCAGCTGAATGATGTAGCCATGATGCTTTTGTTCACAGTGTTTGTAAATCTTTATTGTTATGATTTATATTGATTGATTAATGCAATTCCTTTATGACCTGTTATGTAGGTAAGGTTTTAAACTCCAGTTCAGTGCTAAACAAAAGCTCTTCAGTGATGTATTTGAAGAGGACGAACATGATACCGCAAGTAATGATGGCAAGCCAACCCAGACTTAGACTTTTATCTTCATTTCAACTGTTTCTGCAAAGAGGACCTGTTACACAATGGATTCTCTGTTAACTCATTACCAACTCACTGCTAAACAGCAGAAGTATCTGGATATGTTTTTAACTGACCAAGGCATTGATTTCTTCCATTCTTCTGCATTTTTTTTCTGTACTGGATTTTTTTTTTTTCCTTTAACAACTTTCTGAACTGAACTGAATTGTATTGCATGACAAGAATGGAAATTGAATGGAATTTAAGTGACATTTAATTGTATTTTGTTTTCATTTCATGTAAAGTGTTGTGATATAAGGAATGATTGTGTTTCACTTTGTTTTGAGTTTGAAATTAACTTACCTATATATATATATATATATATATAATATAATATTATCTCTGGAAACTAGCAAAACCTAAATAGGTATAACCAATTAAGCTTTTAACAACTAACAAATTTACCTAAACAGATTATTTAACTTGAGTGCATCTACTAAATAAGACTCATTCTAATTACATTTACTACATGCCTTTTACAATTTACCTTTACTATTTACTTTTAATCACTTAACTTTTTTACCTGCAGTATTTTTTCATCCATTTGAATAATTGTTTTGTGTATTGCCTGTCTGTCTAACAGTAAAGTTTTTTAAAATGTCTGGTCTCCCGTCTAATTTTATGTTTTTACACCACTCTATTAGAATCTAGAACTGTTCTAGTAGTATCACTGTTGTGTTGGAGAATGCATGTGCTATAACTTACTTCAGCTGTAAGCTTCCAGCGTAGCCGGCTTGTGGACGCATTCTAAAAAAAATTTTTTAGGGAAATGCTGCAAAAAAGTAACCCATATATAATTTACTTCTAGAGACAGGACAGTATTTGGTATGTTAGGTACTGTCTTACAGTTCATTCTGCTTATGTTACATTCTGCTTATGTTACAGTTGTCAGACGATAAAATTAATGATTCAGCGCTGTAAAATTGTCAAGAAGTATCTGTAAATAAATACTGATTAAGCACATAGTGATTCTGCACATGTAACAAACCTTTCTGAGGTGTTTATAATATATGATGTGCTTGTAAATGCTGTTTGAAAATGAAAGTGGTAACAGACCTGATTGAACTCATCAGATGACTAGTAATTTGCTAAGACCTGATTGCAGTGTTGGGGGCCTCCCAGGAAAATGGTAAGGCAATACTAAAAACAGTGCATGACCTTTTATGTCTGATACACTATTTTAAAATAAACACTAAATACTTCATTTTTTGTCAATGTCAAATAAAATATATTCATTTTAAAATCTGCTGGAGGAAAACATTTTTCAAGGTTTATCTATATTTAACTTTGCCATAATCTATCTATATGTCTATTTAAATATATTCATACTTCGTGTTTTCAAAAATAAAAAAGAAAACAAGCAGAAACAATGGACTGTACTTAAATAACTTTAAAAAAGTCAATCAATGAGCGCCCTCTACTGCCTCATAATGGTCATGTAATTACGCATTTGAATGATCACTGACGTCTATTAGCAAGCACGCAAAACATTTGCAACGTTTTAATTAGTTTACTTGTTTATAGGAATAAAACCTAAAAATAACCTACAGGGAACGTTCTGGGAAGGTTCCCTGCAGGTTGTAAAAATAAGACCTAAAATAACCTACAGGGAACGTTCTGGGAAGGTTCCCTGCAGGTTGTAAAAATAAAACCTAAAAATAACTTACAGGGAACGTTCTGGGAAGGTTCTCTTTAGGTTATAAAATTAAAGCAAAAAATAACCTGCAGAGAACGTTCTGGGAAGGTTCTCTTTAGGTTATTAAAAAAAAAACCTACAGGGAACGTTCCTAGAACGTTCTTATATGGTTCCCCAAAAAAAAATAACCAACAGGGAACCATATGGGAACGTTAGGGGAACGATATGTGTTTGCTGGGTAGCTACTGAAATATGACAGACCGCACAAAAACAGCACTTTAATTTACTACAATTTTTAAAGATAGTAATTGATTTCATGAATACAAGGCTGTGAATAAAAAACAAGTGCTAAATGTAAGCCAGATTTGGCCCAGACCCTGTTACTATCTGGGAAGCAAAGATAAATTCTATTGTAAATTTGTTAACTGACAGTAAGAATATTTAACCGAATCAAGCGGCTATTTTCGTTTGCCGAAGTTTTTTTTAAAAACATGCTAACATAAATTGTACGTCTTTGAGAAGAAAAATGTCACATTTTATTATATTCTGAAATGAACAGGCCTACAGCGTAATGTTATAATGTTCCGACATTATTTCCCTCACTCCACAACAAATCCTTTAACTTTAACCGTATTCAGAACCGAACGAGGATTAATTAATTAATTAATTTGCCTAAACAATCCAAAACAAATTTAAAGCGAAACTGAAAGTAAAGTTGGGCTTATGTAGACTATCTCTAGTCACAAATACAAATGTTTCCATATCTGCAATGTATTTGAAGCGAAAATATTATGCATTGGGTAAGCTTTGTACTTCATGCACGTCGACGGAAAATATCATGGAGAGCAAAAATGTGCCACGGGACCGGTGTTCACGCTGAACTGCACGTAACACACACTATTTAAATTGACTAGTGTAACTTTTGGGTGACTGTGTTTTATTTTTCAAATGAACAGGCTGCAGTGATAGTGCGATCAAACAGCTGAATAGCATATTCCGGCATTTTGGTCATAGTAAAGGCATAATTCGATACTGCAAAGTCCAAAGCAGTTTGAAGTGTCAAGAATATTAGCAAAGATTATTATAATTCGTTTAGACTAGAACACTGTTTAATTCTTATTTCGCTATGGAACCTGATTGGTTTTGTTGTTGTTGTTGTTTGTTTGTTTTTTGCTAAGAACGAACCGAAACATTTTGCCTTTCACCATGAATTTGACAACCCACACCCACCCACTCCCCATCTCGTTCTTCTGAGTTTGAGATCTTCCCAGAGCACTAGCCTGCTTCAAACACTAAAATCAAGGCGCCCACCACTAGTTCAAGTACTAAGTTTTTTTTTCTCAATACCGCTACAATAGAGGCAGTACGTGCATTGCATTCACGCGTTTGCATTGCAGATTGTATAGTTTTCTGTTGCTACGTGGGCGCTCAGTTTTTTTCTGACATTTAGCTAAAATATAAAGATTCAGCGCTTCACATAAGCAATTTGGTTGTCTCGACAACAAATGCTAGACTAAGACACACTTTTCTCATCTCCTCGAATGCAAAAAAACCATTAGCCTTTATAAATACAGTGCTGTATTATAAATACAGAAAACATGTACTTTTTCAATCAACACTTCTTTATTTACCTCAAGTCTGCAAACACGCTGAGATGCGTCAAACTGCGCGCCGCACTTCATTCACGAGAGAGGCGGGAGGATTAATACGGTTTGACTGACAGTTTAATGAGCCAATGGCGTCACGAGGTTTAGTAGCGGTGACGTCGCTTACTGACCCAGGATCAGTGATCCGTAGCAGTTATATTTCCGATTTGAGCTTAAAGTATAGAAAAATATTTAGCTTTTAGCTTTTGTTGACGCTACCGCGCTACTTGATCAAAATAAGATCTTATTTTGATCAAGTAGCGCGGTAGCTTAGCTACTGAAAAGCTATTTGATTCAGAAAACAGCGACGCTACCACCACGCTACTGAGAATGTAGTTAAGCTAGTAGCGTCACTACTTGTAGCGACGCTACTGCCCAACACTGATGGCACATAGTAAAATAGGATTCTGGGGTTAATGTGCTTTATAAAACCTGTTTTTGCAAAGGATACTCACAAGAACACCTTTAGACGCAAAAAAAAAAAGGGACAATTTTACTCCCTTTGGTTATAACTCAAAAACTTTACTTTAGAAGCTCATATTTGAAAGATTCTGTTTTCTGGTGCATCCTGACACCCAGTGAAATCAAACAAGATGCTGCAGAGAGCTGGAGCAAATAAAACCTGAATAACAGACTTTCAAACAAAAACTTCTGGAAAAAAAAATCAAAAAGCGCCTATGTTTTTTTAGTGTTTAGTGTAATATTTAAAACCAATATAATGTTCTTTATGAAAAATTACAATCATATTTTGTAGTTCAAAGGGTTTTCTTTCCAGTGACACCATTTTTTTTTACATTTCCTTCATTGTATGTGTGTAGGGTAAACATTTGAATGTGAGTATGTAAAATTTAGGCGAAAATTCCAAAAAACACTGCAGAGCTTAAGGGGTATTAAGTAAAGATCATGTTCCATGAAGATATTTTGTAAAATTCCTACTGTATATATATATCAAAACTTAATTTTTGATTAGTAATATGCATTGTTAAAGGGGTCATCAGATGCCCATTTTCCACAAGTTGATATGATTATTTAGGGTCTTAATAAAAAGTCTCTAATATACTTTGATTAAAAATTCTCAATGGTTTTGTAAAACAACACCCTTTTTACCTTGTCAAAATGAGCTCAGCAAAAATCATCTCATTCTAAGGGGTTGTTCTTTTAAATGCAAATGAGCTCTGCTCAACCCGCCCCTCTCTTCTCTCTGTGGAAAGATCTTGTTTACATTAGCCGCATTAGCCGCTAAACTTCCTAACTACCACGTTATAAGGAAAGGTGATCGCAAAGATTCATAAAAAAACCCTTATACTCACTTGTGCTGTAAGTGAAGCTGGATCATGAATGATTTGCGCGAACATAGACACATTTATGTAGATCGGGAGGCGCATTCCCTTCACAAACAAAGGTAATCTACTGCATCTTCAGCGGCTCAGATGTCGGGAGTAAATGACGACCACTATGTTCATTATTACATCCAGCAACACAACACCTCAATTGCTCAATCAGAGATATTCTTGTCTAACTTACATCCCTGCTCCAGCATCGAAACAAAGAGGGCGGACTGTGACAGCTGATCTGAGGTAAAACGCTCATGTCAATCAACTATCGTGGGAGCGGCCTCTGCGGGTGTGACGCCACAATGACAAGCATCTGAGAACGGCTCGATTTGAAAAAGGGGATATTATTTTTACAGATTAATTAAAAACCGCTGCATGGATTTTTATCGTTATAGGGTAGATTTGTACATACACTGCCAACACACATTAATGTTCAAACAGCATGAAAAAGTGAACTTAGCATCTGATCACCCCTTTAAGAACTTTATTTGGACAACTTTAAAGGCGATTTTCTCAATATTTTGATTTTTTTCGCACCCTCAGACTCCAGATATTCAAATAGTTGTATCCCTGCCAAATATTGTGAAACCAAACATCAGTGGAAAACTTATTTATTCAGCCTTCAGATGATGTATAAATCTAAATTTCAAAAAATGTACCCTTATGACATGTATGTGTGCACAGTTATGTGGGAGAGCTTTAGGCAGTTTCTCTTATGGCACAAGGAGACGTGCATCTCAAACTTTAAGAAAATCAGCCAAATACCTTTTTAAGTTAAGGTTTGGTATTTCTGCTGATGTAATTCATTTAAAAAAAAAAAATCACAATATGCTTCTGGTAGATGTGTTGTAAATTAGTATATTACACATCATCCTTTCACAAGCTGATCGAAATACTGTTACTTTCATTATTTGTGAATTAAATGTGTATTTAGTGTATGCAAAAAAATATAGGATGCACACTGTATGAAAATTTAAAGTCAGATGATCAGTGGATTGGTTCTGATGTAGTATTAGAATCCTTCCATTGTGTTTCATCTACAGTTTTGGTTAGAGTTAAGTGTATTGACTCCAGAGAATTTTTTTTTTTTTTTTTTTTAAACATTTACTGTATTAAAGCCTTATCAACAGATTGTTGGCCTAAAATAATCTAATTTACTGGCCTGGCTTGTATATATGTGGTTCACATCCCTATGTGATTTCGTTGTATTTTGTTTTAACAGGTGACATGTACCTGTGGTGCTGCATGTAGAGTGTGCAGCCACACCCTTGTGCTACATATGTCAAGGTAATACTGTGTATTTGAATTGTCTCATCACTCATGCACAAATTAAGCAATATCCTTTGTCTTGTTATCAGTTCACATACAATGTATACCCTCATTGTTCAAAATGGTTCAAAATAAACACCTAACAAGTGGCAAATGCGGTTAGATTTTCTGTTTAGAGATTAAATCTAAAAAGTCATGTCATAACAAAAGTGGACTCTACTGCATACTTTTATCTCTACAAATGTAAATGTGACGCAAAAGGCAATTTTTTTTTTCCATCTACCCAGTTCCCTTGGCTAGTGAGTGTGTGTATAAATACATATGGTGCATGTATAGATACACATACACAGGCTCGCTCACTCACTCATTCCAGTAACAATAAACGCCTAAAACAGGCTTTGCACGGGTCTTGTTTTCTTGATGACTGTGGTGTTGTTTTAATGCACTAGTCATAAGCACATTTGTTGTAGATAATGTCACAAAATTTTGTGTATGACTTTCTATACAGGTGACAGCAACCCATTGGCCCGAATCTCTTTGCCTGCATCAGACACTGCACCACGCTCAGGTAACTGTTTTGTTATTGACTGGTTGGATCTCTTGCACCAGTCTTGATGATGTTTCATTTAGATTATCTTTCACATTCATGTCTTGTGTTTAATGCAGCTAACCCAGACGTGTTAGTTGAGCCCTCTGGATCTGCTGTAGACTCTGCACAACAACAGGGTAACTTTTCAAATTCTTGCATGCATGCTGACCTAACTGAAGTTTGACTAAACCTCATTTTATACTATTACAGTTACTTTACGTGGGATAGCCGTTTTAACTCTGTGTGTTCGATTCATAAATGATAAGTCAGTGTACATACAATGCACTCTAAAGCCAAGAAAAAGAAGGCCAAACAAGGTCCTAGTTCTCTAATATGTCTGTTTGTTGTTATTGACTCTAACATATCTGCATCTTGTACACTATAGCTTAAATGCAGTATATGTTGACTAGCTATGCTGTTTCTTACAACAATATTCTCCGTAACCAAAATGATTTTCACCAAATATATTAGCTCTTTAAACTGTCTGTACTTAATTGTACATTCCATTTAATATCAACATTTATCTAGTTTAGCTTGCTGCAATGATTTGCAATCTAGATAATGTCAGAAAAGGAGTATCTTGAGTTTTGTTTGTTTATATGTTAGAAACAAGTAACGTTTGCTTAGAAACAAGTGTTGTTTAGCTAGTAATCACATACTTGTCCCACTTTGTAAACCTGTGATGTTGACATGGTTTCTGACATATTTTTTAACAGAAGAGACAGTTATATCCATGTTGGAGGCCATAGGAAAACCTGAGAGAAGCATGAGAACAATGGAGAAAGACATAGGGAAGATGAGGGAGTGCAGGAAAAAGAAAGGAAAGTTTTAGGAAGGCTAACAGCTCAAGGAAAGAACTACCAGGTAGATGAAGATGAGTTGAGGAAGGTCAAAGGAGAAAACATGTCCACAAACATGTTCCGAATGTTGATAAGGGTTTGTATTGCATACATTTCCGTATAAAAGCAAAAAAGTAGTTACAAAATATCGTGGCAAATTAAAATAGTTAAAGGTCTGCCAATTAATAAGATGCATTAAACTAAACAGACAGCAGGACAGTAAACAAATGCAAAATGAAAAGCACAAAGAAGTATCCTCACTGATCGAAATTGGAGTTGAACTGCAAGATGACAACCAATGCAGTGAAGGAAACCACAAGGAAGCTACAAGGATATTATGCCCTTTTGAACATGTCCAAGGCTGGCCCACGTCCAATGAAAATCCAACATCTGACAGCCTTGTCCAAATTGATGAAAGACTCAGCCTGGCGGTACACAATGCCAAGAATCAAGTTTTAGCACCTCCAAAGAGGGTAACGATTCAAAAAATTCAGAGTTCACTACAAGAATCAAGGTGGGAAAAACCACTTCAGGATCTCTCAGTAACTGATGCAGCAGTTCAGTTGCAGAGAAAAGATGAGTGGAATGACGTAAGCCATTGGGATTTGAAACATCTGCCTAGAGATGAGGGATAGATGGCAGTAGTGTTTTTCAGAGTCCAGATATGGTGGGACTAGGGTTTTTAGGCTCTAGCTTGTCGCCTGAGGACAAAGACATGAACATTCTACCACTGATAAACACTGTAGTGTCCTGCCAACATTAAATAGGGACAGTTTTATTGGCAGTTAGGCACGATTTGTTTAAAATCTTTTCTTTGGAAAGATACGTTTTCTTTTTCTCTTGTGTGTGATTGCAGGTGTTCCAGCATTCCAGAGGATGTGCAAAGACATCCAACGCTTAGACTGCACTGCACTGGCCACCTAGATGAACATGCCTAAACATCCACAGAACACAGCAACATCCGCCACTTCCACATGATCACCATACCACAATAAAAAAGGACTTAGGCATTCGAGAGAATGAAAACTACACCATGAACTCTTATTCTGTCATCTCAAGTAATAGAGCCCGTATAAAGCATGCTGTATTTATGATTACTGAAAAGTATGTTTTGTGATCAAAAATGATCATGGGGGGATTGAAAGATTATGTGTAATTTTAGACAGATGCATTTACATTGTGACTGTGCCCCAGATGCAATCAACAGGAACTATCTCTGTAAAGGTGTGAACCAAATGGTCCATACATTTAGAATAACAAAGGAACATCATTTCTCAGGAACTTCTTGTAGATTGCAGGATCTCCAGTGGGAGGTCCTGACAGTATCTGTTGTTTCTAGCCATTTGTCCTTAGGTATAAAGTTCTGTCTTACAGACAGAACTATGGGAGAAGCTATGGAGAAGCAATGCAGAAGCTATGCAGAACTTTGGAAGAAACTAGTAAGAATCTTCGGACCTTTACACGGGTTAAGATCTAGAAGACAGCTATGCTACACGACTTTCCCTGAACTTTGGTCAAGCTTACTTATTTTATGTATTAGAAAAATCTAATACATATGGCGAGCCATTCAAACCACTGGTCAGCAAAATACAGCAAAATCTATCAATGCCACAGCCTCACCAAGCGAAGACCCTCATGCCAGAGCCTCGCCAAGCCATGGCCCCCACGCCACAGCCTCAACAAGCGACAGCCCTCATGCCAGAGGCCTTACCAAGCCACGGTCACCACGATCCTGGTCTGTTGTGCTGGTCACCTGCTCCACCCTGGGTTACTGGTCTCCTGCTCCACTGTTCCACAGTCTGTCTCTGATGCATGGCCCAGGTCCTCCAGTGTTTCACTCTCTGCTATTGCTCTATGGTCCAGGTCCTCCACTGCACCACAATCCAGGTTCATTGACTAGTTCCATTCCCTCTGCTTCTTCAACTTCCTGTTTGGCAGCCATATAATTAGGGCCATGCCAAACAGACCTTTGTGAAGTCTTTTCCACTGGTAATAGACATTTCTGAGCATACTCCCTTTTTATCTTGTCTTGTTTTTGACTTGCCTTGCCTGTGTTTTTGGATCTTGGACTGTTTCATAGTTTTGATGATTATTTTGCTGTTGCGGACTCTACTGAGCGTATTTCTTGTTTATCATAGACTTGTTTCATTGTCTTTGTCATAGTCTTGTTTCTTTGCCATCATCTTTCCCTTGTTTAACACTAGAACCGCCAGAGGTCACTGTATACCTAAAACCGCCATGCAGGTAAATTTTACCCACACGCAGACAAGTGTTTTGATATGGTTAAGGAAGATTTTATTTCACTGTATTATGCCACTGTCTTGATAAAGAAGTGTCTAGTGTCATAAAAAATGATTGTCTAGTCATCAACATATTTTTGCCCTGTTGTTTTGTTTATAGATTTTTATGCAGGCTATAGTCCGTTTTCATAACAGTCAATTTAACATAAACAAGACTGCGCTGACAAAGAGAATTAAACGGAAGTAACTACATAATTGTGTGGTGTAATATTAGAATTCATTGTCATTATTCAATAAATTAAGACAATTCATGTTATTTAAATTACGAAAATAGCCCATAGACAACGTGTATTAATAATAACGCACATTGCATAGGATGATGCAATGTCAAATTCAAGTGCACAGCTTCACCTAATGAATGATTAATTTACTTATATCATTTATAATTTGAATAAGAGAACACAAATAAACTTGGGGTAATCAAAAAAAAAAATATATATATTTTTTTCAGGGAACGGCCAGACTAGAATAAATAGCAACACAGTAGCGAACAATAAACAATAGAAATTGCAAAACAAAAATGTAATAAATACTCCAAAGTTTTAACAATATGTGTAACGTTAGGCTAAAACATCTAAATATGAGATCGCTGTCAGATGAGCCGTCAGATGCTGAGGCGACCCAGGACACATAACAGACTCTGCAATAATTTAGTGCTTCTAATACCTCTGTCAAAAATCAACTGCCTTCTTTTACTCATATTGACTTTATTTATGAAACTGATAACCACTAATTCAGTGAGTAAAAGGCGCTGCCTAGCAATGTACAATGTAAAACATAACCGGCAAGATTATGACAGCGCAAAAATATAGTCATTATATAGTGGGTAAATTTGACCTGCGCTGGCGCTTTTAGGTATCAATGCTCTGTTTTTCGATATGGTATTATCTAAACACTTTTTAACACCAGGGTATTTTAAATTACACAATTTTAGTAAAAGTCAATGACTGGGAGACTTGAGTGTTTTATTGAAAATCTGTTATGTACATTTGAATAACAGGTACGGGTAAAATTGACCCCGTGGCGGTTCTAGTGTTAATTGCCTTCTTCTTTTTTTTTGTTAATTTGGCTGCTCTCATGGATTTTGACCTTGGACCTTGTTTATTGTGGATGTTTTGCTGCCTGCCCTGACCATTGCATGTTCCTGGATTATGCTTTTATCTTACTCTTGAATATTACTGTTTGCTGGTATTTTGACCCTGCCTGTTTTAACCACGTTGTGTTTAATAAAGCTTGCATTTGGATCTATTATTATTGGATCTATTTTTTTTTTTTTTTGCAAAAATCTGTCTCCATTTAATGGATTTTAAGTACTTTTCTTTTTTTTTTTACTTTTACACTGCATTGATTGAAAAAAGTGATTGGTCAATTATATATATATATATATATATATATATGTTATTTACACATAAAAATAAGTGGTTTATAATTAGGATATGATTATTGTTTATCAAAACTAACTCTAGTACATTTTATAAAAATGAAAGTATTATAAAACCCCAAATACATTAGGGTTAATGATGGCACAGTATTTTAAAATGGATGTGTGAATGGTGCCTTACCGGAAAAAAAAAAAGATGTTTGAACAGCACATTTTTGTATTTACTGGTAAAGTTGTTCTGGTAATTTTACGGTAGTTGCCGGTATTACCGTGTGAAAGGGGCTTATGAGCCAGAACACACTTTGGGTTGGTTTGATCCAAGTGGTGTGTTTTCCCTTGTTCTGACTTCTGAGTTAGTCATGTGAGCCAGTCAAAGGTTGAAATTAACTCTGAGTTAACTGCTGGGTTAAATATTACCTCTACTTTGGGTTATTTCCTGTGTCAATGCCTTGTTACTTTTGTATTTAACATAGTAATATTTCTAATAGTAACAAAGAAAAAAATAACTAAAGAATGAAGCTAGTATTTTAAAAGGCAAAAAACAAACAAACAAAAGGTTGCACTTGCAAATTAGTGAGTTTTACTTTACAGTACATGCTCACATGTAACATGGCAGTAACATTTGCAAATGCTGAGGTTAATTTTTCCTGTGAAGCAGCAATGAAAATAGCACATTCAAATGAACATGTTTCCAAAAAACACAGGAAATATGACTAACAGAAAAAAAAGATGTGGACACATACTGCATATAGAAGAAATAAGAAAAACGCTTTTGTTTAGAGTAATAACCAAATTATGTGATGTGCTGAGAGAGCAGATATAGAATAATCATGTAGTTTAGCTTCAGACAGAAACAACAGACAAAAACACATGATGTCTAAAGTAAGAACAACCTGCATGCTCATTCTTTAATCACAGACTTAGATGTTAATATTTTAATAATATTTTAATAAGGGATAGTTCACACAAAGATGAAAATTTGCTCACCCTCACTGTGAATGCTCTAACACATATAGGTCTTCAACCCTGTTAACCCTCTGCTGTAACCTGTTATCAGGGGCATGGGAAAAAATGCTCTGCATACACACTGCAAATGGAGTACAGTATGTGTGAACCTGGTGTAATGCTGCAGTGCATTCTGAGTGTCAACAAACAATCAAATCAATTTAATAAACTATGAGTTGAACTAGCTTAGAATTTTTGTTATTCTTATACTGTTCTTTAGTAGAGCATAATCAAACTTTAACCTCTTTTTACTTTTTTAATTCAGATTCTGTTGTGCAATGAATTCTCAATTTTTCTCAGATGTATATCAAAGGTGAAGAGGTAGCTGTTGTTGCATGCATGTGAAACTCATTATTATTTTATGAGTTCACACTTACATAATTATAATCGGATTGAGCAAATAGTAAGCATATTTGGTGTGCTGTCCCAAGTGTGAAATATAGCCTGAACCCTGAAAACTCCCCCTTATCCCTAGTATAGGATAAGAATAGTTTAAGAGTGAGAAGTTGGAGTGGAGGACGGATGCCGGAAACCTGTCATGGGACAGAGGTAAGTTGACTACACATTGTGTGATATGAATCAGTGTGTGTGTGTTCAGGGTCCTATCTGAAGCTTTTACTGTAGGCCTGTTTAACAGCCTGGATGCCCATTTTTATTTGTGCATGTGACAGAAAAAAAATGCTTTTATTATTTATCGTTAGTTATTCATTTACCACAATAAACTTTATAGTGTTTACATGCCCTGGTGGCACCTATGATGAAGAAAAACAAATAGATAACAGATAGTCTTACCAGACAGTAAATGTCAATGTACACAATATCAAAGTGCCACATCTTCTACATTCCCATGACTTACATTCTGGTATGTGAAGGCAAACCACATAATTAAAGATTTACAACTTTTTGTCCACATGGCTCAGTGGTTTGAATCCATTAGGAGGAAAATGGGCAAGGTCGTCCTTGAGAAATGTGAAACTCTTTGTCTCATGTGAACTTAACACAGAGAAAGGTAGATAGATGTAATGGCAAAATCTGTCTGCTTTATATAAAACCATCTGATAACTAATAATCTATAAAGTATATTATATACTGTCAGGCATGTCAGCCACCTCCATCTGCCACATCTCCAGTTGCACTGCCCAGTCGTTCATCATCACCCGAATTCTAATCACCTGCACCTGATCCTCATTGAGCCACACCCTACATAAGAGACACACTTACATTCCCCCTTTGTCTGGTCTACCGTTCCCCTGCTAACGCTATTCCTGACTCCCTGCTTCTCTCCACGTGGATCTCTCCGTTGCTCTCTGGTGTTTGGCGTGGCTCACTCTCTGGAACTCTCAACTACTCAACATTTCAAGGACAGTCAATTAAGAACTCATTTATACTGTTTCACTCCATTTGTTGTTCATACAAACTTGTCAATAAATCTCTGGATTGGATTGCTACTCCCCTCCCGTCTCCCCCGTGTTTGTGTGTTTGTGACAGAAGACCAGACCTATACAAACATGAGCACCGAAACACCAGCTGCATCGGATCCCCTCACCGAGTTGGTGAATGCCTTTAAGGCGGCATTTCAACCCACACCTGCGCCGCCATCTGCCTCAGGATCTCCCACGGCCATGCCCACTACATTTGCGGGCGAGGCGGCTGAGTGTAGCAGTTTTCTACTCCAAGTCAATTTGTACACCCAAATGCAACCACAAAAGTTTCCCTCTGAGAATGCTAAAGTCGCCTTCCTCATCTCTGTGCTCACCGGTAACGAGATCGCGCTGCTGGGAGCCTACAGACAAGGACTCAACCCTGACATCCGCGCCGCTATGGCCCTGTATGACAACAGTATTGGACTGGAGTCCTTTCTGCAGAGAACCACCAGAGTTTCCCAGCGGCTAGCCGCCTGCCAGCCATCAGTTACTGCTCCTCAGTCTGCCTTGGTGGCTGCTAGCTTCCCAGTACCAGAACCGACGCAAATAGACACAACTCGCCTTTCACGCACCGAACATTATCGCCACATCATAAATGGATTATGTCTGTGCTGTGGACAATCTGGACCTCTCATACGTATCTGCCCCATCAGACCCGCACGCCCAGTGTTGAGAACCATTTCTACAGAGGTTGAAACTACAAATCTTGCACTGTTACCAGCAATCTTGCATACTTCTGATTACTCTATATGTGTTTCCGCTCTGGTTGACTCAGGCTCCTCCAGCAACTTCATCTCCCATGACCGTTTAAATCAACTCCAACTCTCCTGTCGTTGCCATTTTCACGTTTTCTCAGTTAAGACCATTCAGGGAAAACCACTTGGGTGTGGGATGGTACGTTATTCATGACCATTCATCACACTGCAAGTCAGACTCTTTCACAAGGACACTTTCTTGTACTGGAGGATTCCACCGTAAGCATCATCCTGGGACGACCGTGGCTGCAACGACATTGTCCAGAACTCAGCTGGGAACCATGCGATGTTCACACCCAATGCCTCATCAACTTACCTCACCCTCGATCAGTTCCAGTTCTGCTGTCTTCGACCCAGGTGGAAAGTCCAGAACCATCCTTCACTCCTGAGATCCCAGCTGAGTACACGGCGTTCCAGGATGTATTCAGTAAGCAAGCAGCCACCCATCTACCCATCTCTAGTATATAGCGGAGGCTCTGGGTCAAGGATTCATCCAACCATCCACCTCGCCGGCCGCTTTAAGCTTCTTCTTTGTGGCAAGAAGGATAGAGGTTTACGTCCCTGCATTGACTACAGACAACTCAATTCACAGATCAAACAACAACCCTTCACGAAGCTGGACCTGCGGAGTGCATATATATTTGTGCGGGAGACAAATAGAAGACGGCCTTTGTAACACCTACGGGGCATTATGAGTACCAGGTCATGCCTTACAGCTTATCCATCAGCCCATCCGTCTTCCAAACGTTTATGAACGAGGTGTTCCGGGAGTTCCTCCATCATTTCGTTGTAATCTACATTGACGATATTCTATTTACTCCCGGAACTTTGCCAAACATCGCCAGCACGTCCAGCAGGTCCTCCATAAACTACGTGAACACAGTCTATACCTCAAGATTGAAAAGTGTGAGTTCCACCAACCATCCGTATAGTTCCCTGGATATGTCCTCAGTGCCAAGGGCGTGCAGATGGATCAGGGGAAAGTCTCCGCCATACAGGAATGGCCTCAACCTCTCACAGACGAACTTCAACGTTTCCTGAGTTTCTCCAATTTCTACCAACAATTTATCAAGAACTACAGTTCCATCACAGCTCCGTTAACCTCCCTCCTGAGGGGTAAGCCTAAAAATCTCACCTGGAACCCCGCTGCTCATGAAGCGTTCCAACGGCTCAAAAACATCTTTAGTACCGCACCCTTATTACATCACCCAGATCCTGAACTTCCCTTCACAGTTGAGGTCGACGCTTCCACCTCTGGAGTGGGTGCGGTGCTATCCCAAGCGGTCAGCGAGCCTCCTCTTCTCCATCCCTGTTCATTATACTCCTGTAAGCTGTCTCCGGCAGAGCAAAACTACGACGTAGGAAACAGAGAACTACTAGCCATCAAGTTGGCCCTGGAGGAGTGGCGCCACTGGTTGGAGGGAGCAGCTCATCAGTTCACAATCATCACAGATCACAAGAATCTCCAATATCTAAGGGAAGCAAGATGTTTAAACCCCAGACAAGCACGTTGGGCACTATTCTTCACACGCTTCAAAATCACATACCGCCCTGGTTCCAAGAATGTCTCTGTCGATGCCTTCTCTTGTCATTTCTCCTCTGACTGCCCCTCTGAACCTGAACCCATCATTCCCTCCAACCTGATTGTCAGCCCTATCCTCTGGGTCCAAGATGTGGACATCAGACAAGCCATCCTCCAGGAGCCCGCTCCGCCAGAATGCCCAGAAGGGAAGATCTACGTGCCTCGCTCCCAACCTCAACCCCTTCTGGGCGCAGCTCACCAGTCTCCGGGCTCTGGACACCCAGGCAGCAAACGGACCCTCTCGCTCCTTCAAACTCATTACTGGTGGCCCAGTATGCGCCGTGATACCATCAGGTACGTCCAAAGCTGCTCTTTCTGTGCTATGTCTACCTCTTCCCGTCAACTACCCACAGGAAAGCTAGTACCATTACCCACCCCACAGAGGCCCTGGTCCCACATAGGAGTGGACTTCGTGACGGATCTCCTGAGCTCAGAAGGTAACACCTGTGTACTAGTCATGGTCGATCAATTCTCCAAAATGTGCAAGTTTTTCCCTCTAAAGGGACTGCCCACGGCACTTGAGACTGCTGAACATCTCTTCCAGCAGGTGTTTCGTCATTTCGGCCTGCCCGAGGAGATCGTGTCGGACCGGGGACCTCAATTCATCTCACATGTTTGGAAAGCTTTCTTTGAGCTACTTGGTGTTTCTGTTAACCTCTCATCTGGTTATCATCCACAGACCAATGGCCAGACAGAGAGAAAGATCCAAGAGCTGGGACGTTACCTCCGGGCATACTGTCAGGAGTACCAACACAGCTGGAGCAGGTTACTCCCGTGGGCCGAGTACGCACAGAACTCCCTCCGCCAAGATACCACCGGCTTAACACCTTTCGTACTCGGGTATCAGCCTCCGCTGTTTCCCTGGACGGAGGAACCCTCTAATGTTCCAGCTGTAGACCACTGGTTTCGAGAGAGTGTAGGACTCAACTCATTACCATCTCCAGCGGGCAGTTCGACAGCACAAGAAGTTCGCCGACACCAGAAGGATTGCTCCCATTTACCAGCCTGGGGATCAGGTCTGGCTGTCCGCCCGTGACCTACGTCTACATCTGCCCTGCCGCAAGCTGAGTCCCTGCTACATTGGCCCGTTCAACGACGTCACCTTCCAGCTTCAAGAACTGGAACTCTCAACTACTCAACATTTTAAGGACAGTCAGTTAAGAACTCATTTATACTGCATACAAACTTGTCAATAAATCTCTAGATTGGATTGCTACTCACCTCCTGTCTCCCCCGTGTTTGTATGTGTGTTTGTGGCATATACCCTTAAAGCATCTTCAAATGAAACTTGTATCTGTAAATCTGAGGCAGTTGACCCTTTGCAAAGACCAGCCCCACTTCATTACTGTTGCTATTTTGTTATGACACAATACGCATCATGTTCTCACACAGTGAAAAATACATTGCAAAGCAAAAAGGAAACTGACAACATGCTGTTTTCAGCTTTCAAATTTTGTCTTTTTTTTTTTTTTTTAAAGAAATGCAAACAATAAATACCACTTTGTGGCTCTTTAATGTATCATGACAGATCACTGTAGCACCTCAGTTCAAGCAGCATGTGAACCATTCATTTCTTCCGCTTTACTAGTTATAGCATGACATAAACATGAATGAACATCTGAAGGTATCTTGTTTTAAACACAGAAAGATGTCAATACACACCATTTTTCAAGTCAAGTCCACTGATGTTAATCTACTCTCATGTCTGGTTTGTTTGTTGAACAAAAATGGCAGATTCACTGTCATGATTGGTCAGATCACCTGTCAGTCAAACTACCTGCAAAGGGTCAATTGGCATATTTCTGCATCTACTAAAGTCTACTATTTTATCTCAACTTTTGGAAAAGACATTTGATGCTGACCCCTATCAATTCCTTTGCGATGATGATTTCTCTGTGACCCTGACTTAAAGTAAAAAATATTCTCAGGGTAAACAGCTGCAAGGAAAGCCGTCATTAGTTTTTGCCAATTTCTTTGTCAAAACAGTAGTTGTGCTATTTTATAGACGTTAGTTTGGAGCGCTATACTGCGTTAACACAACAAAGATAACAACTGTTCTCTTTTATTAAGTGTGTGTGTGTGTGCGTGTGTGTGTGTACTTGTTTTTGCTACATTGTGGGGACCAAATGTCCCCACAAGGATAGTAAACCCTGAAATTTTTGACAATGTTAAAAAATGATTAAAAATAGTAAATGGTGTTTATCTGAAAGTATAACAATGCAAACATGTTTTCTGTGAGGGCTAGGTTTAGGGTTAGGGTTGGGTTAGGGGATAGACAATATCGTTTGGTCAGTATAAAAACTATAGAAGTCTATGGAAAGTCCCCACAATTCACAAAAACAAACATGTGTGTGTGTGTGTGTTTCTGTGGCACATTTTTAAAAAGCCAAAGAGTGCTTCCTGCTCATTTAATTTTTAACACAGCTTTATACCCAGATGACAAAAAGTATACTTGAATGCATTTTGAAAAAAAAGAAAATGAATAATATCCTGTAAGTGAAAAAAAAAATTCTGCAATGTGAAGTGAAACTGAAAGTAAGCAGAGTGGTGTCTAAACATTCTCTGAATAGAGTTATTTTACTGTGCGTGTATATATATATATATATATATATATACACTACCGTTCAAAAGTTTGGGGTCAGTAAGACTTATAATAGTCTTTAAAGAAGTCTCTTATGCTCATCAAGGCTGCATTTACTTGATTAAAAACATAGAAAAAAAACAGTAATATTGCAAAATGTTTTTACAATATAAAATAATGTTTTTTATTTTAACATACTTTAAAATAGAATTTATTCCTGTGATGAAAAGCTGAATTTTTATCAGCTGTTACTCCAGTCTTAAGTGTCACATGATCCTTCAGAAATCATTCTAATATGCTGACTTATTATTAGAATGATCAATGTTGGATAATATCAACAGTTGTGCTGCCAAATATTTTTTGGAACCTGTGATTTTTTTTTTCAGGATTCTTTCATGAATAACAAGTTTAAAAAGTACAGTGTTTATTCAAAATATAAATATTTTATAACAATGTAAATTATTTATTATTAAGTTTTAATAAACTTTTAATTATTAACTTAATACATCCTTGGTAAATAAAAGTATTAATTTCTTAAAAAAAAAAAAAAAGAAAAAAGAAACAATAAAAATGTACTGACCCCAAACTTTTGAACTGTAGTGTATATGCACCGTAATGCTTCAATGATGAAGATATATATATATATCAGAGGTTGCGACAGGGTTGTAAAAATTCCGTCATTATCTTATTTTAATTCTCAGATTTGAATTTGAATACCACATTTCATTGCTTTTATTTTTGTTCACATTTTCATTTTTAATCATGAACCTACAGGACAACACCTTTGTGTTTAAAAATAACAAAATATGCTGGGTAAAAACAAAAATCAAAAAAAAAAAAAAAAATTCTCGAATAGATTCTCATTTTAATGAACCGATATCTTTTCAATAAATAGCAATAGGCAGGGCTTTGCGTTACTTTTGATATGAAACAAAGTCTCAGATTTCAAATTCTGTCAATTTCATTAAGAAATTCAAGAAATAAACACCGTTTTGGTACTCTTTAATGTGGCATGATAGATCGTTGTAACGTCTGTGTACTTGTCAGACCTGTGTGTGTGCCTTTTGGACTGTTTAGTTTTGTTTTCCCAGTGTGTGCCCATATTTGGTCTTCCTGTTCCTGTTCTTGTTAGTTACGTCATTGTCTATCATTCGCTCCTGTCTTGTTTTCATTGGTTGTCTGTTTATTTAAGGTTGGTTGTCCCCTAGGTGTGTCGTTGAACCCAAAGTGTTGCAATTGTGAAGAAGAACATAGTGCGGGTTATGGAGGGTGCAGAGTAAGGAAGCATGCAGCACAAGTTCAGACTGTTAGAGTAGAGGAGGGACTGTCATATTCTGAGGCACTAAAGAAAGTGGGAAAGCCCCCAGAGCAAGAAGGAAGCACAAGGGTAACATCTAAGCAAAGAATTGATAAAGTGCAAGAAACATCCAAAGAGAATATAAGGATTTATGATAAAGTGGCATTTGTTGCGTTTATGGCTGAAGTTGTGAATTGCTCTGCTCAAACGGAGAGCCGGACAGAGAGAATCAAAATTATAGTCAAAGCGGCTGAAAAGTACTTAGAGATAGAGGGCATTTCAGTGGAAATGATTAATGACAAGTTAAAGATGCAAACATCAAATACTCAAACAGGATGTGGTGGCTCATAATGGTGCTTACAATATTTCAATGGAATGCAAGAAGTTTAATTGCTAATGGGCAAGAATTCAAAAAGTATATTTCTAATCTTGGAAATAAACCGGATATAATTTGTATTCAGGAAACTTGGTTAAAACCTCATCTGAATTTTAATTTACAAGGGTATGTGGTGATTAGAAGAGATAGGGAACAAGGGAATGGTGGAGGAGTTGCAACATTTATCAAACAAGGGATTGGATACAGAAATGTTGGGGAGATTGCAGATCACGAGGTGGTGATGACTGAAGTTTGGGAAGGGAAGTATAGTATGAAAATAATTAATTTCTATAACCCTTGTGGAAAATTAAGTAAGAGTGTGCTGGAAAATATACAAGGAACTAGTAGTAATAAAGTGGTTTGGTGTGGGGACTTCAATGCACATAACACTCTGTGGGGGAGTAGTAAGAATGATTATAATGGGTTAGTTGTGGAAGAAATGCTTGATTGGGGCCAGTTGGTATGCATCAATGACGGAAGCATTACTAGATTAGACATCTCTAATGGGCGTCACTCAGCTTTGGATATTACTTTAGTGTCTGATAGCTTAGCTGGTAAAACTGTATGGAAGGTGAGTAGGCAAAGTACCATTGGAAGTGATCATTATCCTATATGGTGTCAAATAGGTGTGGAAATAATTCAAACAAAGGTAGAAAGAAACCCTCGGTGGAAATTCAAGTCCGCTAACTGGGAACTTTTCACTAAATTATGTCATAATAAAATGGTAGTTGTTAACGTAACAAGTGATGATATTGAAGATCTAAGTAAGAAAGTTAGTGGAATATTGAGAAGTACAGCAGAGGAAGTAATAGGTAAAAAGAAGTATACAAGCAGTAGGAAAGCAGTACCATGGTGGAATGAAGTATGTAGTAAAGCAGTTGTCCATAGAAACAGGGCGATTAAGAAAGCAAGAAAATCGCTACAGTTTGAGGATTATATTAATTACAAGAGAGCTCAAGCAGTGGTGAGGAGGGAAATTAGAACAGCTAAAAGAATATACTGGAGAGAGTTTTGTAACAGAGTTGGGGAAGAAATGGATATTAATGAGTTATGGGGTATGATCAGGAAAATGGGAGGCATTCAGAGAAACAATAATATTCCAGTGTTAGTAAATACTGATAAAATTGCAGTTTCTGATAAAGACAAAGCTGAGATGCTAGCGAAAGCATTTGTAATGGTACATAGTAGTTCGAATATCTCGGATAATATGAGAAAGTATAGGGAGGAAAAGGTGAGAGAAAACATTCATATATTAGAGAAAAAGAGTGTTACAGGTAGCACTCTAGACTTAGAATTCACATTGTATGAACTGAAGAGAGCTATTGCGGGAGTAAAACAGACAACTCCAGGCAAAGACGAAATATGTTACGAGATGATTAAACATTTGTCAGACGTCTCGTTAAGTGTGGTGTTAAGTCTTTTTAATAAAGTTTGGAAAACAGGAACCCTACCTGTGGATTGGAAGCATGGAATAATTGTGCCGATTGCAAAGCCAGGAAAAGATCACTCTAAGGCCAGTAATTATAGACCTATTGCTCTAACATCCAATTTATGCAAACTAATGGAGCGTATGGTCATGAATAGATTAGTATATGTAATAGAGAGCAGGAATATTTTTTCAGCATATCAAAGTGGATTTCGAAAGGGACGAAGTACTATGGATTCTATAGTGTATCTGGAAAACAAAATAAGAAAAGCTCAAATCAAGAAGGAAGTGTTAGTGGGGGTCTTTTTTGACGTAGGAAAAGCTTACGATATGTTGTGGAAAGAGGGGCTACTAATGAAATTAGAAAAACTGGGAATTAATGGAAGAATGTATAATTGGATTTTAAATTTTTTGTTTGGAAGAACAATTCAAGTTAGAGTAGGAACGGAGTATTCTCAAACGTATCCGATAGAGAATGGAACTCCGCAAGGGAGTGTAAGTAGCCCTATTTTATTCAACTTGATGATCAATGATGTTTTTTGCGGAATTGATAGTGGTATTGGTAGATCGCTATATGCAGATGATGGTGCACTTTGGAAAAGGGGACGGAACGTTTCTTTTGTTGAAAACAAAATGCAAAGTGCGGTGAATGAGGTAGAGGGTTGGGCTAAGATGTGGGGGTTTCGGTTTTCAGTGGAAAAAACTCAAGTAATTTGTTTCTCAAGTAAGAAGAATAATCCAAGTTTGAGCATTAAAATGTATGGTCATCAGTTAGAGCAAGTGAATGTAATCAGATTCTTGGGTATGTGGATGGATTCAAAACTAAATTTTCGAATTCATATTCAGAAATTAATTGAAAAGTGCAAAAAAGGGATTAATGTGTTAAGATGTTTAGCAGGTGTTGACTGGGGAGCAAGTTCACAATCACTGAAAAAAGTATATAGTGCAGTAATAAGAGCAAGTATAGACTATGGCAGTATAGTATATTGTTCTGCGAGTAAAACCTTGCTTAAAAAAGTTGAAATAGTACAGTCACAGGCTCTGCGTTTATGTAGTGGAGCTTTTAGAACCTCTCCAGTATCTGCTTTACAGGTAGAGATGGGAGAAATGCCCTTAGAACTTCGTAGGATACAGTTGAGGATGAGGTACTGGGCAGGAGTCAAGGGTCACTCAGAACACCATCCAGTTAAAAATCTTTTGAAAAACTGCTGGGAATATGAGTATAAAGAGTTAGTGAGCTTTGGTTGGACAGTAAAGAAGGAGGCCGATAGATTGGGGTTGAATAAATATGAAATTACTCCATCTGTAGCTATCCCAGTGGTACCCCCTTGGATGTTTCCGATGCCTTTGGTTGACTTACAAATCTAAAAAGAAATAAGCAATAAGGAGAAAACCATTCCAATAAATATAGTAGTTCAACAGTATTTAAGTCAAACGTATTACTCAAAGCTACAGATATGTACAGACGGGTCAAAGGATCCTGAATCAGGTAGAACAGCAGCAGCAGTATATATTCCTGAATTTATGACAAAGATAGCCAAAAGAGTGTCAGATCATATATCTGTATTTACGACAGAATTATTAGCAATTATTTTAGCATTGCAATGGATTGAGGAAATACAACCCTCTTATAGTGTAATATGTACAGATTCAATGTCTGCACTAACAAGTCTGTTGAGTGGAAAATCGGTAGCTCGGCAAGATTTGTTATATGAGGTATTACAGTGCCTGTATAGAATACGGCAGCTAGGGATAATGGTAAACTTCTTATGGGTTCCGGCTCATGCTGGGGTGGAGGGAAATGAGGAAGTGGATTGTCTGGCTAAGATGGCTTTGAAGCATTCATTTATTGAAATTAAGACAGCAATTAGCAAATCTGAAATCAAGAGGATAATATCAATTGAAGTAAGAAAGATATGGCAAAAGTTATGGGATAGTGGAACAAAAGGAAGGCATCTTCATCAGATTCAGGAGTGCGTTGGAGAGGAGAGAATGAGATGTGGCAGCAGGAAGAAAGATGTTGTCATAACAAGAATGAGAATTGGACATTCAGCGTTGAAATTACAATTTACACAAAATAGGGAAACATGAAACTGGCAGATGTGATAAATGTGGGAATCCAGAAACAGTTAAGCATATTTTAATAGAATGTGTAGCATATGATAGAGAAAGACATCAACTTGAACAAAAATTAGGACTTTTGGGATTTGACAAAGTATCTCTCAAGACTTTATTAGGGAATAGACAATTACGTTCAATAATTAATGAGGAATTGTTTAATTATCTAAAAAAGACAGGTAATATGGCAAGAATATGAGTTTGTGGTAATTAGTGTTTTTTTTTTTTTTTTAATTTCTCTTCCCCATCCTTTCTTCTCTTTCTAATCCATGTACACTCCACACTCCTGATCAGTAGGTGGCGGTAATGCACCTTTTACGTTGGTTTGCCAAAACCGCCATAAAACATTAGAAGAAGAAGAAGAAGAAGGTGTGTCGTTGGTGATTACGTTAGCTGTGTCCCAAAGTGGAGTACACGGACTCCGAAGTGCGTATTTTAAGTGCGAATGCGTCACAGCGGCGCGATGAAGGCTGTCCCAAACTGAAGTGCGTGGACTCCGAAGTGCGAATTTGAAGGGCGATTGCGTCACAGCGTCACGATGTAAGCTGTCCCAATTCAGAATGCACCCTCCAAAGTGCACATTCCAAGGCCGAATGCGTCACCGCTGCGTGATGAATGCTGCCGTAAATCGAAAGCGACTTCAAATGCGGTCTCTGATTCCCAGGAAAATGAAGTGTACATCTGATGGACACTTTGCACCCTACCATATCCCAGCATCACTTGCGCACAGATGACGATGGAATTTATATTCAAAGAACATGACGGGTGAGAGTTCTGTTGGGGAATTCACATTGAAATGAAAGTAAACAAACTTTAGTATTTTGTATCCATGTCCTGCTGTGTCATGTTTTGTAATGTTAAGATTGCAAACCTTTCTTTATATTATAAGTGTTTCCATTTTCTCTTGTTGTAGGACTATTTAAGAGAAAGTGAGCCTGCTGGGGAAAGACTTCAAAAATACAAAGTAAGCAAGTTAATAGAGTATTTTTTCCCGCTGAAATTCAGTGTGCTGTTGTTGTTAACAGGCTTGGTTTATTTGCTCTGATTTAGGACTGCAAGTGTCACAAATTTTAAATATCTTTTTTTTTTGTCACTGTGTCAGTGAAACAACGTAATTTCTGTAGTTTATTTTTGTGATGTAAGTTAAGAATGAAATGAATATTTTTTTTTGTACATTTTGTATTTTTGTATCTTTGTATTGTATGTCTGTGAAGATTCATTCATCCAGGTAGAAGTTTCTTCTAAATAAAGTTTAATTTACAAAAAAACCACTGGACTTACAAACATACTTTAAAAACACAAGACGTTTCAGTGTTCATCCAAACTCCTTCATCAGTTTTTTGGTGCACAGGAAGTAACTCTGGCAATTTATAGACCCAAAGAAGTCACGTGATCTAAACGACATGACAGATGTTAGTCCAATTGTGTGCCAGAGAAGATGGTGCTCCAGCATCTTAAACTGGTATCCTTCTCTGACAACCCGGCCACATATGGAACAACGACGTGACTTCTTCTAAGTCTCTTAATCTTGATGTTTCCTGATTTTGGGTCGTTTTGTTTATTCTTTTGTGCTTTAATGAAAGCCCATTTAGGGTAGTGACATTGTTTCAATGCTTTTTCTATATGTCTCTGTTCTTTAATCCTTGGCCCCTGATTGGTGGGTATGGTCCCCGCTCTTGTTGTAAAGTCTGGATTACTCCCAATTTATGCTCCAGAGGATGGTGAGAATCGAACATCAGGTACTGATCGGTGTGGGTGGGCTTTCGATAAACCTCCACTTGCAAGTCTCCTTCATTCCCTAGGTACATGCCACAGTCTAGGAATGGGAGTTGATTTTCCCTCATCTCCTCTTTAGTGAACTTGATATAATCGTCTAC
Organism: Cirrhinus mrigala; assembly: GCA_036247105.1. Lineage (NCBI taxonomy): Eukaryota > Metazoa > Chordata > Actinopteri > Cypriniformes > Cyprinidae > Cirrhinus > Cirrhinus mrigala. The sequence continues at coordinate 521,833 of JAMKFB010000704.1, read as the reverse complement.
AGAATTAATGTGGTCAGTAAAGGGGCCAATTTCATTAATCTTGATCTTCACCCATGTGTTGTCCACATACCTAAACCAGTGAGTCGGAAGAGTTCCACTGTAAGTCTCCAATGCCTTCTTCTCTACTTCTTCCATATAGAGATTGGCCACAATAGGAGACACAGGGGAGCCCATAGCACAACCATGTTTCTGTCTATAAAAGACATCTTTATATTTAAAGTAGGTGGTATTCAAACATATCTCCAACAAAGTGCTCACCTGATCTGGGTTGAGCTGTGTTCTCTCCCTTAACATGGGTTCATGGCTCAGACGACTCCTGACTGTCTCAACCGCCAATACTGTTGGCACACACGTGAACAAGGATATCACATCGTAAGACACCATGGTTTCATCACCCTGCAATGACAATCCCCTGATTTTGTCCACGAAATCCATAGAATTATTTACGTGGTGTGGAGTGTTACCAACCAGTGGGGCTAGTACAGTGGCCAGGTATTTTGCGATGTTATAGGTAACTGAATTTATGCTACTGACAATTGGTCTAAGGGGGTAATTGGCACACAATTGGACTAACATCTGTCATGTGGTTTAGATCATGTGACTTCTTTGTGTCTATAAATTGCCAGAGTTACTTCCTGTGCACCAAACAACTGATGAAGGTGTTTGGATGAACACTGAAACGTCTTGTGTTTTTAAAGTATGTTTGTAAGTCCAGTGGTTTTTGTAAATTAAACTTTAGTTGTATTGTATATTCACGTGTTAATAAAAGAGAACTAATTCTGTACAATTTGTAAATTACAAGGTGTAAATTTCTGTAATGCAGCTTATAATTTTTTCACAACATTAAAAAAAAAAAATAATAAAATACGTTTATTTTATTTTTGTCCTGTAAATGTTTTTTTTTTTTCACATTAAAGCAAAACTGTTCTATACGTTACTGAAAATACTTTTTACAACTATTTACAACGTAGCTTAGGTTGAACATTAGAAAAACAACATCGATTTTAAGTCCAGCCCTGCCTCCATATGGCAAGCCGTTTTAACATTTAATCTAAAAGCTGTACTAGTATCTATTTTCATGCTACTAGTACTTATTTTTTAGTTACTAGTATCTTTTCCATTAAGTACTAGTACTTATTCATTAGCTACTAGTACTTATTCTTTAGCTACTAGTGCTTGTTGTTTAGCTACTAGTACCTTTTTAAAAGATACTAGTACTTATTCATTAGATACTAGTTCTTATTTATTAGATACCAGTACTCATTCATTAGATACTAGTACCTATTAAATAGACTCTTGTACTTATTTATTAGATACTAGTACTTATTCATTAGATACTAGTACTTAATTAATAGATACTAGTACTTATTCATTAGATACAAGTATCTATTTAATAGATACTGGTACTTATTTGTTAGATACTAGTATCTATTAAATAGATACTAGTACTTATTTATTAGATACTAGTACTTATTTCAATAGTGACTAGTAACTATTCTGTTGTTACTAGTAAAACATTTTAAATTTTACCATTGATTTCTATGTGATCTGTCATTGAGATATCAACTTTTCAGTTTTGACTAGTATGTATTCCAGTTGTGACTAGTACATAATTTTTATGTACTAGTAGTTAAACATTAGGTACTAGTACTTATTTTTTAGATACTAGTACCTATTATTAGATACTAGTACTTAATCATTACATACTAGTATTTATTTATTAGATACTCTAACCTATTAAATAGATACTAGTTCTTAATTATTACGTACTAGTATTTATTCATTATATACTAGTTCTTATTTGTTACATACTAGTACTTATTGATTAGCAACGAGTATTTACTCAAAAGATACTAGTACAAATTTATTAGATACTAGTACTTATTTGAAATGTTACTAGTAAGATCTTTTATTTCACTAGTAAAATGTTTAATTGAACTCTACTGTGGCCATTCAGACTAGTCATAACTTAAGACGAGTAAAAAAGCAGATCTGACTAGTAAGATAAAAATTGTTACTAGTAATAATTGTGAAAGATACTAGTGTCTAATAAATAAGTTCTGGTACCTAATGAATAACTACTAGTATGTATTAATTAGTTACCAGTATCTATTCAATAAGTACTAGTATCTAATGAATGCTTACTAGTAATATTTAAATAGATACCAGTCACTATTGCAATAATTACTAGTCAGAAATTAAAAGATGATATCAAAAACAAAATAACTACCCTTCCCTGTTCATTTGGAGATATCTTTAATCTCATGAAGTACTAGTAAGAATGTATTTGGAGATATCTTCTTTTAAAAAGATCATTACATAAACATGAGTACATCTCCACCGTCCAATCAGAGTCCATATGGTAATACAATACATTAATATGCTGAATTAATTTGATTGTTAAGTAGAGCTAAATGGCTTTGTATGTTAGCCTACCTTGCTAATTGGTTACCATGAAAACACAAGGAAAGATTACAAACATTTTGTCCAACAAAAGTATAATGATATGTTTAGTCCAAATACACTTCACAACATCAGCTGAGTCTTTGAAATAACATATGTTTGTGATCTGACATGGTTTTATTAAACAGAGGCAGAAATCATGCTACTTTATACTATTCTAAATGGTGATAAACGCTATAGGTTAGCACTGCGTTTTAAATTTACTTTATTTTTATAAAAAATACCCGAGATGGCTTGAAGAACACAGATAAAAGCCATATATTGTCACAATAATTGTTTATTTTATTCATGTTTCATCAGTAAAACGTCTATCTACAGCAAAAGCTGAAAGCCTTTGTCCATAGAAGGGATTTCCTGGAATGTCATCAGTGAGTCTCATTTGTGGGGGGCGCCCTCTGGCGACAAGTATGAATGAAAAATAAATGACATTATTGAGTACTCATTATTGCTCACAAAACACTGATTTGGGTAAAAATAGCAAGGATAATTAAGAACTTTGAGGTAAACATTTGCAAATCCTTAAGTTTTCCCCAGTGTAGAGAAGTGTACTTTTTTTATTTTTCTTGCAGCTATGTTTATTATTATATTTATTCTTAAATGCTCAGTTTTTTATATTATAGTGAAATAGTGTTATTACAAAAGTAATATTCCTTATTTTGTTTAATGTTTCTATATAAAACTAATAACCATAATCTGGATGCTCATTTTAACCGGTTAACCGTTAACCGACAGAAAGAATTTTGACCGATTAATACAATCAGTTAAACGGTTTAAAAGGTCTTTTTTTTTTCAGTAATTCAGTAACCAAAATATTTTAAAACGTTTTCTGGATGTAGAGTGATATTTTTTTCCCCCCATATGTTTGGCTGATTGTGTGCGCGCGTGCAGCGCCGGCGCAATCACTTGATTTTTTCCTTCTAACAGGGGAAACGACTCTTTACAGATGATCGAAACTGTAAACGGTTTGCTGTTTGTAAAATAAAGAAAAATAGCCGCTTTCAGCCGTCTTCCTTTCGCGCAGCACAAAAATGAACCAAAACTCTGCATACTAGCTACTTGTTGCACTTTTTTTTGTTTGTTTGTTTTATTAAGTAAAAAGATTTATCTTATAGGCCTATTCATTAATTATATATATATATATATATATATATATATATATATATATATATATATATATATATATATATATATATATATAGCCTAGCTTTATGATGTTTTTCTCCATTCGCAGAACTGCAGGTGATGCGACGTGTCCATGTGAATCCTCATGTTCTGTTGTTTGCTGCTTTTTGCGCATGTAAAATTAATCCCGGAAAACAAATGTTGGTATTTTAACAGGTCACAGACACTTATCCTTTCTAAAATAATTAAATTCTAATTTAAAATAATCTTGTCGGTTAACGGTTAATAATCGGTTAACAAGCGTTGGCTGTCGGTTAGGAAAAATAACCGAAATGAACATCCCTACATAATCATTATTAGTCATATTAATTGATAAAAAAAAAAAAAAAGAAGTAGCCCTAGAAGTACAGCACACCTTTTCTTTTTCTTTTTTTTTTTTTTTTATTAATAATATTTTTTGTCCTTTTTTCCAAATAAAGAAAATGCTTGTCCAAAAACCATAAGGGTTTGGAATCGGTATGTCCTGTACAGAACATTTATGTAAAAACATTCAATGTCTGTAGCACCAGTGCTATATGCAAAAAAAAAAAAAAAAAAAGTTAACATACAACCCTGATATGATATTCATTGTTTTTACTGGAGGAAAAAAGAGGAAATTAATACATAATACAATTGGTGTCTTTTCTCCATTCTGCCACCAGAGGGCACCCAATGACCAACCAAACACACACTTTACGCTACTATGTTTACGAAATTACAGCGTCTACAAAAAAAAAAAGTTTTCTATGTGCTTGAGTACAAATGATTGTTTTTTTTCTGTGTGGTTTCATCAAAAAAAAAAGTACATTCGTTACCTTGTTTCCGTTTCCTCTCTAATCTCTCTTGTATGTTGCTGGTTCATTAATATTCAACATACGATCACCATACTGGCAGAAATGCAAATTCAAAAAGTACTAGTATCTATTAAGTTCAGGATATCTCTGGTCTAAAAAGTTACTAGTAACTAAAAAATAAGTACTAGTTCTATTTTTTCTTAACAGAAAGATTGTAATGAAATACTAGTCACTTTTGGAATACGTACTAGTATCTAAAATATATGTACTAGTATCTAATGAATAAGTACTAGTAACTTTACAAAAGGCACTAGTAGCTAAAGAATAAGCATACGTTGATCCAACGTCGATTTTTGGTTGTAAAGGTCAGTGTCGGTCGTCAATCAAATTTCGATGTTGAATCAATGTTCATTATTTGGTCGGTACATCAGAACGTTATTACGTTGAAAATAAAACATCGATTCAACGTCGAAATCACGTTGGCTTATCAACCGATACAGCCGATGCATTTGATCGAAATCATAACGTCGGATATAGGTTGAAACTTGGTCAGATGAATCGGAGATCTGGGGATGCACTTATTTAACTCTCAAAGAGTACAACAGGGATTATACATATATATATATATATATATATATATATATATATATATATATATATAAAGACGTGCTTTAATTTTGTATAAACATTTTTCTGCATTACACATCTTGTTTGGTTTTATTTCGTATCACTGCATGTTAAAATTTACTTTGTTATGCAGACACAACACGTGAAACTGCCTTATTTGCAGTCTATTTAGCCTACAGCATTTATCTGAATATTTATAAGATATTATATATTCAACATATTTTCTTAACCTGTATTGAATCTGTGTTTTTTTTTTTTAATTCATAAATTAGTGATTAAAACAAGTTTTATAACAGCAGCATCCCTTTAATCTTGATCAGCAACTAACGATAAACGAATTGGAGCAGAATCGGTCCGTTATCATTATGTTAGTAGCCTTCAGTTTTAGGTTATAACTGCATCTGTCACGGATGTAGACTGGTGAAGATTTATTTTAAGAACCTATAGACCTATAAATGTGTTCTATTACTGACTCATATCGATATGTTTGTGCGGAGTGTGGAATCACTACATGACAGGGAGGCGCCCGCGTGATCGCTTGCATTTTTATCCTGATAATGAAACAACTTGACATAAGTCCCAAACTCATTATAGGCCTAACTCATAATAATAAATATTAAAATGTCAAATTTTTCCCGACACATTCATAATCATTAGGCGACTTTTGCATGTGCCCTATTAAATACACTTAGATGTCTCTGCTGAAGTTTTTAGCATTTTATTCGCGTTTCCATAGATGTCGGTAACATAGAGATGTCACGTCCGTACAACTGATTTTTCCTCTGAAACACAAAAACGAAAATTGAAATAAAAAATATATGTTATGAATAGATAATCTACATCCGGCAGACATTGTTGCTTATGGCATGTGCATTGTAAATTGCATAAAGTCTACAAAGTATATTGTCTCCCCAAAAACTCGGTCTTTTTTGTCATGTCCATCTAAAGTATAAAACACTTTTACTCATGCTTTTTACACGTTTATAGTCTGCATAAAGAAATGTTTCAATGTAGTTTACTGGTAGGCATATACATTCTATTTTATGTATCTAATTTATGTTTGAGAATTTGCCTGCGAATGTTGCTGGAATTGCTCTTATGTGATGCTGGTTTTGAAATAGGCTACTTGCTTTTTTGTCCAAAGCTGTGATGCTAGTTTTTGAAACACTGCAAAAAAAAAAAAAAAAAAAAAAAAAAAAAAAAGTGAACGTTCATAAAATTTTGTGCTCCAAATTTTCGTTTTTTTTTTTTAATAAAAAAATATAATATATATTGGGCAGAACTGACTTAGGTGTATTAATCCGGCCTTCTACAACTGCAGGCAGGCCCTCTAATGAAATAAGATGGTTGGTTTATTAAAAATAAATAAATAAATAAATAAAATAAAATAAAATAAAATAACATAAATAAAACCATAAAAGCTAAAATTCTTAAACGATAAAAGTCCTGCTTTTTTATCCGACTATCACGTGCAGGGGTGGCACAAAACAACAACTTAAATTTAAACTATTTACTTATTTAATGTTGGAAGTTTGTTTATTTATGTAAATTCGGCGTGACTGTGACGTGTGCGTGCGCGCTGAACATTCGTGACGCATTCAAACACTGAAGCGGAGGGAGTTGCCATGGAAACGGGGCGGCAACACAACGACTGACAAGCAGGAAACTGCGTCTCTCGCTACTGTTTTCACTGCTTTCGGTGAGTTTAGTCCCTAAAATCACATAAACCTTACATACAGCTGTTCCCGACACAAACTTAATGTGTGTATTTTTTGTAACGGCTGCGTGAGGTGTTTTAATGCGTGCGCGCTGAACATTGACGCATTTAAACACTGGAGCGGAGGGAGTTGCCATGGAAACGGGGCGGCCACACAACGACTGACAAGCACGAAACTCCGTCTGTCGCTGCTGTTTCCATTGCTTTCGGTAAGTTTAGTTCTAAAATCGCATAAACCTTAAATACGGCTGTCCCTGACACTAATTTTATGTGTTTATTTTTTGTAACGTCTGTGTGAGGTGTTTTAATGCGTGCGCGCTGAACATTGACACATTCAAACACTGAAGTGGAGGGAGTTGCCATGGAAACTCAATGACTGACAAGCTGCTTTCGGTAAGTTTAGTCCCTAAAATCGCACAAATATCACATATAGCTGTTCCTGACACATTTCTTGCTTGTATTTGGCTTCTGTTGAATATAGTTCATTGTGTAGTGTCTTCGAACAAGTCCGTTAACATCTTAACCGGTTTCAGAGGAGCTTTTCTTGAAAGTTTTGTATTTTAATCACATCTAGATGTGTAGACAAGATGTTTTGACTCGTCTGTAATAGTTTTGCTGGTAATTTTTCAATGGGTGATTAGAAATAGGCTCAGATAACCTAAACATATATTCACGGTACCGTTCATCGGTGACGTCACTGACGTAACTGAATCCAGTTCAAACGTATTTTGATCACTCATGGTAAACAAATGTTGATCAAATCTCCTCTGTAATTTCAGGAGCAAATAAAATCCTGAAGGACGCCACAGACGGAGAAGTAAGGGATACAGATGAACTAGGAAAGCTTTTTAAATTGTAGGGCTTTGACATCCAGAAGTAAGAAGTATGAACAACATTAAATAAATAAGTAAACCTAGAGGCAAATTCTGTTAAGAAATGATGTTCTGTATATTTGTACATTTCACCTGTGCTTTAGCATGGTTTCTTGTAATAAACCTGGCATTGTATACAAAATATTGTTGGCTCTGTGACAAATTGCTTCTTATGTTCCTAGATTCTTCCATGATGATGGCCTGCACCCCAGAGCTGGAGTGAACCTCCTGTTGGACATCTCCAAGGCACAGTAAACCATATGCCTGGTAAGTTAACCTCAAAAATACTCTACTGTTCAAAATTCAGTAAGCTATTTTTTGTTTTTCAAAATAAGTGTCTAATGCTTACCAAGACTGAATTTGTTTAAAATGCAGATAAAAAAAAACCCAGTAATATTGTAAAATATTATTACCATTTTAACTAGGGCTGTAGTTAGTAATCGTATTTTAGTAATCGAGTATTCTACGGATTATTCCACTGATTAATCGAGTAATCGGATAAGAAGTAATTTTCTTTATTAAAAAACAATACTAAATATAAAAGAGAAAATAGGATAGGTCTCTTAAAATAAATGACTAATTTGTTTTCTTTTTAGAAAAATGAAAATTTTTATTGCTGAAATTGCATACACTAATAACCATGAAAACTAAACCAATTTAATGTATTTATATGTCAAATTACATTCAAAATGCGAATTCAAATATATCAATAATCATATATACATATATATCAAATAAAATTCACCAGTAGGTGGCAGAAAGTCACTGTTAAGTAAGTGTGTCATTGCCATTGAACTGAATAATTTAACGGGTGATTCATTCAACAACGAAACACTGTCATGTTGCTCAAAGACGTAAAACAGTGCTGTGGCTGTGTTTGGAATGGTTATTTGTTGGTGAAATAGAGCAAAAACAGGCAATATGCTGTCTAAAATGTAAGTCTCTTAATATTAACTTCTTGTTTATTGGTGAACTGTTGCATAAACTCAGTATCTCATTTATAATCATGCTGAGGCACTCTTCATTTGATATTCACTTTCTGTGTGTCACAGAGAGAGTATAAGACAATCAACATAAATGGCACATAGTCTTTCACAAAATATGGCACATCATAACTAACCACTATTAATTTACAGTCTTAAATATGTCCAGCGTTTATCGGTTTGTGCGTCAGTAATAATGGTCCGTGGGGAAACAGTGTTCCGTGTGTAGTTACAGTAAATTGACTAATTTTGGCTTGATGATTTTTTTTTTTCTTTATCTTAATTTTAAAGAACTGTTTTCTTTGTGAATATATTGTAAAATGTAATTTACTCCTGAGATCAAAGCTGAATTTTCAGCATTATTATTCCAATCTTCAGTGCCATGTGGTCATTCAGAAATTATTCTAATATGCTGATTTGCTGCTCAAGAAACATTTCTGATTATTATCAATGTTGAAAACAGTTGTGCTGCTATTTTTTTTATCAGGATGCTTTGATGAACAGAAATTTTAAAAGAACAGCTTTTATTTGAAACAGAAATCTTTAAACTCACTTTTGATCAATACATAATACATTTTTTGCTGAATAAAAATATTGATTTCTTAAAAAAAAAAAAAGTCCTGATAAAAATAAATAAATAAATAAACAAACTTTACACCGTTGAAAAGGTTCACACAAAAATATAAGTCAGCACATTAGATCAGCACAAAAATCAGCATATTAGACTGATTTCTGAAGGATCATGTGACTCTGAAGACTGGAGTAATGATGCTGAAAATGCAGCTTTGATCACAGAAATAAATTACATTCCAACAGATATTCAGGCAGAAAACATCTCGTAACCTTGCACTTCAGATATATGTTATGAAATAAATCATCTTTTGTCTGAAATAATATGAACAGTAGCTATGCTAATCTTTCTCAGTTTGCTTTCCTGTTTTTATTTTGGGATGCCTATCCCAGTGTTACTAGAGATTATGCCAGTTCCAGTTTGGATCCAGCCTCACTTGTGATGACTTCAGGAGATGCCAGCACTTACACAGATTTCAGATGATGGCAACTATACAAACCTGCCAAATATTATCCTTATATTGTAATCATTGCCCTAAAAGGTAAGTTTGCAGATTTTCAACCAGCTTTGTATTGTTAGTGTTGGTAATAGATGTAAATGAACAATGTTTCACACATTTGTAATTTTTATAGAGTACTACTATTACATTATTTTTCAGTTTGGATCTTTTACCACGTTTACTAAAGAGCACGTTGGGATGGAGCATGTATTTGATGCAGATGTAAATAACTGTAAATGAACCTAAAAAACTGTTACATGCCCTTCTCATAAGCTCCAGCTTATTAGCAATGCTAATATTATTAAGCAAAATTAATAATGATATCTTTTAAAAAGTAATATAGTGACTTTATTAAATGACCCACTATGAAAATAGAAATACTGTGTTATTGATTTACTTTTAGGGAGGAACTTGGCAAGAAATCTACTTCACAGCACATCAGTGAAAGGCTTTCCTATGTAACAAATATGGATTCAAGTTTTCCACCGTTGCATATATCCATATCAGGTTTGTAAATGCATGGGGGGGGGGGGGTTTATATTTTGCATCATTAGTCTTGAATGAAAAACACATGAAAAAGAAAACATAACAAGGTCACTGGACTTCTCACAATATACCAGTATTATGCCACAAATATTTTCTATTTAGCTAAACTAAAATTAAACATAGATTGATACTTTGTAATAACATATACCAGATGTGATACTCTATAATGCAGGCTGCCCAGTCCTGTTCTTGGAGATCCACACTTCAGCTCCTCAGGAGCAGTTGACAATTACAGACGGGTGTGTTGAATCAGGGTTAGATCAGAATTCTGCAAGTAGGTGGATCTCCAGGCACAGGAATGGGCAGTCGTGTTATATTGGATATGTATGATGGATTTTAAACTGTGCTATTTTTATTGCAGGATTTCTGGGATCCCAGTAGAAGACATCAGAACACCAGATGCTGGCCTGGACAGATGTACCTACAGTAAACCACACCAATCTCTCTGCTTTTGCATAGATGGCTGACTACTACCATATTCTATGAAGGTATTATTATAGTAAAACTAAGCACCTGTGACAGTGGAATTTGTAGTAATAAAGAATAATCACACATGTGTATCAGTAAATTTGAAGCAACAGAGAATAACTGTTTTAGGAGTTGCACTTTTTTTTTGTACTCTCTCTCTTACAAACACAAAACAACAGTTATACCGTTTGAAATTCTCCGGTGCACAAATACTATTCTGCAATTCTCAAATTACAAAATTTATATGCTCACAGTTGGGCTAAAGTTGCTGCAGTGAATGAGGGGCAAAATACTCACAGCTGAATAAAAAAAATCTCAAGTCCTGAACAAATTTTGCATATTTGCATATACAGTCGTAGTCAGAATTATTGGCACCGTTGGTAAATGTGAAGCCTGTGAAAATAAAACTGCATTGTTAATCCTTTTTGATAAAAGATCCTCTTTGCCTTGGATTTAAAAAATATAGACACACATCTTCAAGGCAGATTCGTGACATTTTAAACTATACAGATTTATTTTTACAGGCTTCTTTGATCATATTTACTAAGGGTGCTAAAAATTCTGACCAAGACCGTAAGTGAGAACTAATATCTCACATGACAAATCAGTATGTGACATCCCACTCACACACTTGCGCTTTATCCAGTGATAAACATATCATGTGGCCTTTGACCCACTACTACTAGCACAGTACACACAGCAAGTTTTTATTTATTTTAATGATTTGGATCAAACAGAATAGAACAGAATACAGTGGGTAAATGCTAGACTCTGTTAAATTCTAATAAAGTCTGTAAATATGTATAGTTCCAATAAACACACATTTCAGGAAAAAAAAAATTGAATTATATAATGAAATTAATATTACAGAATATTCTGGAAAAATTAAATATAGCCCTGCATAAATCTGGTATAACTGGGCCTGTGCATTTCTTAATTTGTGATTTGTGGAACAGGATTTTTGCACCTGCATTTTGAGAAGGTTTTGTTGTGTTTGTTAGAGAAAGAAACAAAATAAAAGTTCGCAACACCTAAAACATTTTCTTGATGACTTCACTGATATATTCTCTACAAATACAAATTCCACTGTCACAGGTGTTCAGTTTGGCTACAAAAATACCACATACAATAGATCCACTGTATGCAAATATAACAAAGGGACATAAACAATTGAAAATTTAGGGATGTAAACTATAATCCTAAACTTTTATTTTGGATTATAAATCTAAAAGAAAAACATGTAGAACTTTTAGGGAGTGAAAATTGTCTATGACTGATATTAAAATGGTGGGTTATATCATCATCTTTTTTAAACCTGACCTGATTAGTTCTCACCTGATATCACAAGGAAAACTGACTGATCTGCTATGTACCTCTGTCTTATGTTTTCAAGGGTAAGAATTCTTTATAAATACTCTTTTCACCCATATGTCTTTATTTTGTGGAACAGAAAAGGAGAGAGTGGCATAGTCTCTGTTATTTTATAGAAAAGCAGGAATGACAGTGAATGGTGACTGAGGCTGTCAGTCTGTTAATGTCCTGCCTTACATCTGTTTTTGTGCCCCACTGAAAATAGGTCAAATACATTTGGTACAAAATAACATGACATTTTTATTCTGAAGTGATTATAGCATTTAATTTGTAACTTGACACTTTTTATTGGCCTATAATTTACTTTCTTTGTGTGTTTACTTAAATTTATTTGTGTTTATTTGATTATTGTGTATTGTCAATGCATTTTCTATGTTAGTCTTGTATAAAAAATGTGCTCTAAACATGTATTTGTGTATTTTGTGTAAATAATAAATAAATTATAACTGAATTTGATGTGTGTTTAATTATTACATATACAGGCTGATTTATATAGTATTAAGTATGTGAGAAACAAGCAGAAGATTGTATAATGTCGTTTTACCGAACTGAAATCAACATCGTTTCAACGTTGGTAAGCCAACCTATTAGATCGATTTTATGTTGAATATGTGTTGATTCTATGACGTCGTTTCAACCATCTGAAAATCAACGTCGATTCAACGTTGGGTAAGTGAACCAATTGCGTCGATTTTACGTTAGTTTTGAATGGCGCGCCTGACGTTGGTTCAACATTACCCCGATGAGCAAAACGACGTACGGACCGACGTCGGAGATCAACGTCGTTTCGACGCCACGAGAAACATCGATTCTATGTTGATTTTATGTTAGTTTGCTGTGTGGGTAAGTACTAGTACTTAATGGAAAAGATACTAGTAACTAAAAAATAAGTACTAGTAGCATGAAAATAGATACTAGTACGGCTTTTAGATTAAATGTTAAAACGGCTTGCCATAGCCTCCATGTGTTGTGGGGTCTTCGGGGAGGTGAATCTCTTGGTGGCGAATGGCCACCAACTCCTCAGCGACTCGGTGGACAATGTGGTGGACAGTGGAACGAGGCATATCAAACACTCTGCTGTCGCTGAACACTGAGATGAACAATGCATAATTTGTTTTTATTTATTCACAGTTTTATTTTTATGGTTACTTAACTGCCTGAACTCAGGGATTCTAAATATGTTCACCATCAAGACAATAAACTATTATAAAATCGCACCTGTAACATATCAGTCAGTATTTGAACTGCTATATATTTCTGTGTGTATGGTTTTGTATTTTTTTTTTTTCAGATGTATCTTTACATTATTCAAGTCGGTTCAAACGCAATGAATGCATTTAAAATTGTAATCCGGCAACGATGCAGCAAAACAATATAATTTACCAAGGCTGAGGTGCATCCCCACCATCTCCTCCAGTAAAACATAAAATATAAAAACAAATATGACCGATGCTGGCTCCATAACTTAAACGTCTAACGCCGTATTTCCACTACAGCGTAACGAGCAGAGCGGAGCGGGCGTTTTCAATTCATTCCTATGGAAGCTGAGCTTAAACGCTTGCGCAGTGCGTGTGCGCTCAACTTCCATAGGAATGAATGGAAAACGATCCACTCTGCTCCACTCGCTACGCTGTAGTGGAAATATGGCGTAAACCTGTCAGGATGGCAGCGCCCCTCTCGCAACGTTGCTATGCCACAGGAGCGGCAATCGGGAACACCTGGTGGCGCAATTAGGAAATCCTGCGAAGGTAGAGCATCTCATGCACTTCGGAGGCTTGGCCTTCTGGTGCATTCACACGGGGCATCGGCGTTAACGCTTGACGGAGGGCGTGTCTGAAGCTTCGCGCTGATTGGCCAGCGTCTGCACCGAACGGGATTGGCTAGCGTCTGCACTAGTATATTTGCATAAGGCGAACTGATTGGCTGACGCTTCCGTCGGCGGCGCTTCACTGGCGTTACTCGCGGCAGAAGTTCTGCCGCGAGTAACGCCAGTGAAGCGCCGCCGACGGATCCACAAATCTTTTCGGCAACGCTTGACGTCACCCATTCAAAGTCAATGGGAAGCGTTGACGCTGACGCCCCGTGTGAACACACCGTTACGGTTGAGAATTTTTCAACTTCTGCCGCGAGCAACGCCAGTGAAGCGCCGCCGACGGAAGCGTCAGCCAATCAGGATCGCTCTATGCAAATACAGTAGCCAGGCGGGAGCCAATCACGTTCATCCTGTTCAACAGCAGCAAACTGAGGATAAATTTTAAAATGGAGGAGAAACTAATTATTGCGGTGGGCAATCACCCGGTCCTTTATGATATATTTATATTGAATGACAATGAAGCTGTATCCGAGTTTTTGTTGTTGAGTTCCTATCTAATTTCATTGGCTGAGGCTGCTATGACCATGGCGTCAGTGCCAAACTTCAGCCAGGCCTTCCGTCAAGCGTTGACGCTGACGCCCCGTGTGAACACACCGTTAGTCCATGCACTTCGAAGTGCGTGCACTCCACTTTGGGACACAGCTATTGTCATTCCGTTGATGTTCGTCCTTGTTGCTGGTTCCCTGCTGTTTTTCCCTGCGTTTGTTTTATGTGCACATTTGATTATTTAATAAACTGCACTTGTTTGGATCTCCGCTCTCCTCCTGCTCATTTCATCGCACACGACTACAACCGTGACAGTACTCCTCTGTGCGTAAGCAAACACATAGGAAAACATTTGTGACATTTTTGTTTTTGTTTTGTATACTGTGCTCTGCTGCCAGTTTGGAGCGCATTCACCACCAACGGGACGGGGTGGGATTGCAGCTACAATTTACAATATATCACCCTCAGTGCAATCTGTCAAAATGACGGACGGCCTTCAGATTTTTCTGTCACTGATAAAAAAAACGGAGACGGAGAATTTTCGGTTAACGTGACCTCTGAAATATGTTTATATATATATATATATATATATATATATATATATATATATATATATACTTTTCATCAGTACTTCACTTAAAGCATTACGGTGCCATATGGCTCAGTTTCTGGTTTATTTGCTTTGCTCTTGGCTGATATGTGGCATTGTTTTGGCTTGAAAGCATCCAGTTGTGTCAGTCCATGTGGTATGTGGGCCAGAATGTCCGTGTGGGCAAGAACTGGGCTACAACTGGGCTACAACATGTTGATATCTGGGATATAAGTGACCTGGTTATGCACTCTGAATGATTGAGGGTCATGTCATATGCCTAAATCAGCAACATCTGATGTTGCCTATTGCAGGGTTCTTGAGTCTGAGGCTCTGAATGAATCTTATAATTCAAAAAAGCAACCCAGTCCCAGACTTTCATGTGTTATGTAGGATCATTAAAGAACAAATGTTAAGTGAAACAATGTCTTTAGTACAGAGTGCTGAGTCTTACAAGAATAGGTCTGAGGTTCCTTTCTTACCCAAATTGTTTTATATAGTTCTAAAGCGTGTGTGTACCTGGAATTTATCATGTTATGGGGACCAAATCTCCTCACAAGGGCATTTACTGGTATTACTATCCTTGTGGGGGAAACTTATAAATCACACAGAATGAGTTTTTTTTTTTTTTTTTTTTTTTGGAGAAAGTAAAAGTGTGCACAGTCTCCTGTGAAGGCTAGGTTTAGGTGTAGGGCGATAGAAAATATGGTTTGTACAGTATAAAAACCATTACGTCTATGGAATGTCCCCATAAAACATGGAAACAGAACGTGTGTGCGTGTGTGTTTCTGTGGCACATTTTTAAATATCCAAAGAGTGCTGTTTGGCCATAACATTCTTTAAGTAAAACAAAAACTTTCTGTAATGTGAAGTGAAACAGAAAGTAAGCAGAGTGGTGTCCAACAAGAACAGCCCTGATTTACAGGAAAATACATTAACGTCGAGGGTGGGGTGGCGTGGGTGTTCCTTTCTTACCCAAATAGTTTTATATAGTTCTAAAACAACAGGTATCCTCTGTGAAAGGGGGGAAGTGGGTGGAGCCACTGTATAAAACCCAGATGCCAGATGCATGTAGCATATTCTGTCTTCTCATCACTGATCTGCACATCACCTTCAGACGACTCCTCAGAAATCAGCTGGAATTAACACACTCAACTGCATCAAGTAAGTTTATATTTGTAACCAGCTAAAAGCCACCTCGGTCAAAAATAAGATAATGATGTTGAGTGAATGCTTTTGACACACACTATACGTCCATCAAATACTTTTACTTCAAACTCGCTAAATCCCAGCTTCAGTTAATTTAGAAGTGCTGGTACTTACATAGAAACCTGATAAAAATGCTTATTTTAAAGAAAAATGTCAGATGGATTTAGAGGCTTTTGCATGTGTATATATATATTTATATATAACATTTATTTATATAAGTTTATATGAAGAGTTCAGATGCAAAAGCCTCTAAGTACGTCTGATGTTTTTGTTTAAACTGAGCATTTCTTTCTACTTTGTATAGGTTTCTATGTAAGTACTGGTACTTCTGAATGGGTTGAGGCTGGGATTTAGCACATTTGAAGTGAAAGTAATTGATGAACATATAGTATGTGTGGAGAGCATTCACACAGTATCGTTATCTCGTTTTTGACCAAGATGGCTTTTAGAGGCTTTTGCTTTATATATGTGATACATTATTATATGTGATTTTTTTCAGGTTGTTTTATTTTGAATTGCAGTCAGAACTCTGTAAAATCATCTGTAAATTAACTACTTGGCTGTTGTGTTAGGTATTATGACATTAATGACAAATTACAGTTATTCACATTTTTATACAGAAAAACTACTGTATTTTTATGCAGTATGTTTTCTGTATTCTTAAATTACATACAAATGTATGTAAAATTACAAAAATAAATAAATAAATAAAAATCTGCAATTAATACAAAACAAATCCCTTAGATGATAAAACGGTCAAATGACTGGCAGTAAAGTAAAATCTCCTTATTTAAATAAGCTGACAAACACTGTTATTTTACAGGTATTTCCTGAATTTAATGATCAAGCACCTTGACTGTAAAACAAAAGGCAAAATAACGGTTAAATGACTGGCAGCACAGGGTGCCAAACAAAAAGCTTCAAATTAAAGTCAAATGTCTTTATATAAATAAGCTAACAACACTGTTAATTTACAGGCATTTCCTAAATTATTACAAACAAGCACCTTCACTGTAAAATTAACTCAGTAACTAATTAATTAATTAAGTAAACATCACATGACTGACAGCAACAGAACATGAAACACTAACAGATCTCTCTAGATCTCAGCATCTTCACTTATTACCAAGCAGTCTGACTTTTTTCTTTCATACAGAACTTCTTATTGAGAATTAAGAGATGTTTAGATGTTAATGTTTTATTGAAAATAATAAAGTTTGAAGTCACCATTGTGGAGATAAGCATTTACTTTAGTTGGGGTCTTGACCCTTATGTGGATTGAATTTTGTGCCAATGTTCATCACAAAAATCATTTTGTAAATAAACACAATCTGATTTACAAAGATAAAACATGATTTGTAAATGTAGAACTCTGTTTGAGAGGAAATGCAACGATGTAAAAAATACATTTATTGTGTTTTACAACTGTGAGACTCAGTTGCTTTTTTATGAGGAAACTTGGCTTGATATTCTCACAAATGCAATTGAGCAACTTCCTTTTCTAAAAAAGTAGTAGATGGCGCTGTCGGTCAATTCACACTAGTCTCCTGAAAACGCCCAAAACACGTGTTTACTTGTTCAGGGAATACAGCAGACCAACGTGAGTGGGGAACAGGTGATTTTATTTGTTTTACTCTATCTATAATTAACCATTTAGATGTTCTCACAAAGCGACCCTATTCCACAATGTCAGTGAAATTCACAATAAGTGCTGTAAAGTTGTTAACATGATTGATTATTTCAAAAATCAGTAGAAACATGGCTGAACATTTAAGTAAGCAGTCTTTCCCTATAAAAACTGATCCATTCTCCATATCCTCTGTTGGATTGCGGGATATAGAATATATACATGTGTTTAACATTCAAAACAACGCAGGGGTATAATAACAATATATCACGTCACAATATATTGTAATATATATTTGCAAATGTATTATGTAGACTGACAATATTGTGTCCCAAAAATGAAAGCTTAGACAATTTAATTTAGTATCAGATATGGTAATATCACCCAAGAGGTAATGAATTATTAATTAAAAAAAAAAAATAAAATAACTGAAAACAAATCACATTGTTTAGTACAATATCTAAAACATTTGTGCATTCATTTGTGTCTAAAATAATTATGTATTTTTTAGCTAAGCAAAATTATGAATATTTCTCTTCTGGTGTCACTTTTGTGCTGTGAATTGGAGAGAAGAATCAAGTTCACGCTGATATAATACTAAATTCAGCATTTTAATAAACAGTGGTTTGCCAGTATTTCAGAATGATTTTAAAAATTATTAAAAATAATATTTGAGGTTGAAGACCCCGCATTTTCTTCATGACCATGAAAAAGAATTAAAATACAGATATGAGCATGGCATCGTTACAAACTGCAATGGGTCTACTTTTATTTGTATATAGTCATAATAACAAAAACAAGGTGTTTAAGAAAACAAACAGGGTGCGCTCTCTCCATCTCCGGGAACTTTCTTCACAGGCACATGAATAAGACAACCTGAATCTCAGTGCATATATGTATCATGTATGTGAGGCACATATGTATAAAGGTCAGCCGGGTTAACATGTGGAAGCCTCTGAAAAATGGTATCAAAACATCAAGCTTCATCATAGAATTTAGCCTACTTTCTTGTTCTGTTTGTTGGATTATGGTGCTCTACATGGGTGAAGACACTCTGGACAGCAAGGACTCTTCTTGGAGTGACTCAGATAAAGAATGTTTGCATTTTGAAAAGCCACTGATAAATTTCCTGACAGTAGCTTTTGATTCTTTCGGATATATATAAAAAGCTACATATTTTTAGATGGATTTTTCCAAACAGGCTATTGTCAGACTAAAATCTGTATGTAGAGTAAAATATTGGTTGAAATAAGAAATATCTCTTTGCAGGCCACTTTTACTTTTAAATGTGGTACACTGCATGTATATAAGCTATGCTATATGTAAACATAAATATAATAAACTATGATATCCCTTCTGAAAATTAAAGTTGGTTTTACTATAGTAAAAGTGTGGTAACCATGTTTTTTGAAGGTTACCATTTATTTAATGGCAGCTTTACTACAAATATCATGGCATTTATTTATTTAGATTATATTTTGGTACATTTACATAGCTGAATCACAATAAAGCTCACCTGAACTTAAACTAGTTTGATTATAGTAGCAGTATTTGTATAATTAGATTTGCCTACTAGGTTGTCTATACTTGTACTTTATTCTATATTTCTCTCCACTGTAGGCTATGTCTCAACATATAAAGCAGAATTACAATAAATGTTAACAATAAAGGTGTTTTGTGTCTCAACAAGCTAGTGTAAATTGACCGACAGCGCCATCTGCTGTTTTTGGGAAAGAAAGTTGCTCAGTTGCATTTGTGAGAAAATCAAGCCAAGTTTCCTCAGAAAAAAGGCAACTGAGTCTCACAGTTGTAACACACAATACATATGTTTGTCAGTACCACTGCATTTTCTCTCAAATAGAGTTTTGTATTTGCGAATCACTTTGCATTTGTTTGAAAGTTGAGTTTTTCTTTGCAAAGCGGATTGTGATTATTTGCAAAACGCTGGATTTGTTTGATGGATATTGGCACAAAATTCACTCCACACCCTTGACTTTATAACTTCAGTTTTTCTCTGGGTGCTGTAACTGTGTTATAATAAAAACTGATAGAGAAAATCTTGTCACATAAATCTGGTGATTTCAAAATGACATACAAACTTTACAAAAAAGACTACAAAAACAATTAAATTAATAGTTTTAATTAACATGCTCAGACACTAGATTTCTGATGAGGTTAATGAATCAAGCCACTATAAAATGACAAGATCGTCCATAATTTCTGTTCTGTTTTGTGGGTTACCATTGTGCTGAAGAGTAGAGCGTCTGCATTAGTCCAGGAGAAGACAATAAAAAAGTTGGTGTTATGTTGCATGTCATTTTATTTAAAGGCTGTAACTGTGAAGCTGTTGGTGTAGTAATAGTTAGTTTTTGCATGTGTGCTGTTGCTAGCTAGTGGTTAACTGCAGAAAAACATTTAATTTCATATATATATATATCAGAGGTTGCGCCTGACTTCGAACAGGGTGGTAAAAATTCTGTCATAATCTATTATTACCCGTCATTTTAATTTTCATATTTTAATTAGAGTAATACTTTTTAATTGCTTTTATTTTTGTTCACATTTTCGTTTTTAATCATGAACCTACAGGACGACAGCGCAGTGTTTAAAAAGTACGCTAGGTCTGGGTAAAAAACAAGGCCTCAGATTTCAAATTTTGTCTATTTCTTTAGGAAATTCAAGCAATAAATACCGTTTTGGTGTTTTCTAATGTGGCGTGATAGATCGTTGTAGCTTTTGTGTACTCGCCTGTGCGTAATCAAATGCACAGGAAAACATTTGTGATGGTTTCCTTATTGTTCTGTATCCCGTGCTCTGCTGCCAGACTGGAGCGCACTCACCATCAACTGGAAAGGAATGGGAATTACAGCTAAAATTTACATTAGATCACCCTCAATGTAATCTGTCAAAATGACAGACGGCCTTCAGATTTTTCCATCACTGATAAAATATTATATAATATATATATATATATATATATATATATATATATTAGCAGCGATCATAGCAAACTAGGCTTGGAAAAATAATACATATAATTCACTGCAGTTTCCAGGTGAAATGCACTCTAAAGGTTTGCAAAAAAGACTTGTATTTTTTGGTCAAACTAATTGTAATTGTGTCATGTTCGTTTAATGAAGACTCATTTACACACATTGCCTTCAACAAAACTGTTACTACTTCAAAACATTTTACCATATATGATTTGTAAACAAATGCATTTCAAGTGTCATCTCACATCTACATATCTGCTTGTCTCTTTTTTTATTCTTCTCTTATATCCTACTGTGATTCTGCTTTTTAAGAGGCTTATTAAGTCTGATATATATATATATATATATATATATATATATATATATATATATATATATATATATATATATACAGGGGTTGGACAATGAAACTGAAACACTGGCCAATATAGTGTTGGAGGTTTCATGGATATGTTTGCACAGCCTGGTGGCCTATCTTCACTGATTGCGCACTGCACCAGTAAGAGCAGAGAGTGAAGGTTGACTATGTGCACCCAATGGATCAAACATTGTACCCTGAAAGTAGTGCCTTGTATCAGGATGATAATGCACCAATACACACAACAAGGCTGGTGACAGAGTGGTTTGATGAACATGAAAGTGAAGATGAACATCTCCCATGGCCTGCACAGTCACCAGATCTGAATATTATTGAGGGATGTTTTGGAAGAGCGAGTTAGGAAAAGTTTTCCTACGCCAGCATCACGTAGTGACCTGGCCACTTTTTTTTTTTTTTGCAAGAGGAGAATAGCTTAAAATCCTTCTGGCTACTGTGCAGGACTTATATTTGTCATTCCCAGGATGAAATGATGCTGCATTGGGCACAAAAAGGCTCAACAACGTACTAATTGTTTTTAAAAAAACAGGTGTTTCAGTTTTACTGTCCAACCCCTGTATATATATATAACAGTATTGTTCAAGGAAATGTGTGTAAATAAGTCTTCATTAAATTGCAGTCTGACACAATTACAATTAGTTTGACAAAAAAATACAAGTCTTTTTGTAGCCCAGATAAGATCCATTTCTGGCTTATTTGCTTTGATCTTGGCTGATATGTGGCATTGTACTGGCTTGATTGTGGTTCAGATCTGGCAAATAGGAGTAGAGTCCATCAGTCCATGTGGTTTGTGGGCCAGAATGTCCGTGTGGGCAAGAACTGGGCTACAACATGTTGATATCTGGCATATATGTGAAAGACTCCCCCACATCCTATGTTTATTAATTAAGCTGTGCAGTAAAAACTGTAACGGTGTAAATAGTGGATGTGATACCTTCAAGAAGACCTGGTTATGCACTCTGAATGATCGAGGGTCATGTCATATGCCTAAATCAGCAACATCTGATGTTGTCTATTGCAGGGTTTTTGTGTGAGATGTTTTAAGAGTCTGAGGCTCTAAATGAATCTTATACTTCAAAAAAGCAACCCAGTCCCAGACATTCATGTGTTATGTATGATCATTAAAGAACCTTTAATGTTGCTGTTGTTAAGTGAAAATGTTTTTAGTACAGAGTGTTGAATCTTACAAGAATTTTCTTTCTTTTTTTTTTTTTTCTTTTTTTTGGTGTGTGTGTGTTTCTGTGGCACATTTTTAAAAAGCCAAACAGTGCTTCCAGTCTCATGTAATTTTTAACACACAACTTGATACCCACACTCTTAACTTAACTCAACCTGTGTTATATCTTAACACATCTGTGTTTCTAGTTTAGGACAACACATTTTGTGTTATTTTTTACTCAACCAGTGTCTTCTTAACACAGGTTGATATTCTTAAATATCAACCTTAAATATTAACACAGTAATGTGTCATAAATCACACAATTTGTCATCTTATAAGAATAGCACATCTATGACAAATTGTGTGATTTATGACGCATTAGTGTGTTAAAAAAATGTAGGTGTTAGGGACAACACATTTTGTGTTAATTAAATTATAACACAGCCAGTGTGTTCTTCTTAAAGAAAAGTGCATCAACTATCCACTAAAAATGTCACTGAACGAATATCACACAAGCAGCACAATGTTAACACGAAAGAAGTGAAGCATAATTTATCTGATTGTAAAGGCTCAACAAATGCTTTTCTAAACACAACTCAACATAAATTCACACATTTTACATGCTTTAACCACAACTGTTGAATTAAAAAAAAAAAAACAAAGAGAGAGAGAAACTTTATTTGAAACAGGGTAAGTTTATTTTTTTATTTTTTTTTTTTTCATTTCACATTGGAAGATCTGAGGATTGTTCTTCTGGGTAAAACTGGATCAGGAAAGAGTTCAACAGGAAACATACTGGGCAGAGATGCATTTGATGTGGGTTACTTCTCTGAATCTACAACTCAACAGTGTGAGAAACATGGGAGAAAAGTGGATGGTAGAAGCATTTCAGTGATCGACACACCTGGACTGTTTCACACGTCCATGAGTGAAGAAGATCTGAAGGCTGAGATTGAGAAGAGTTTGCAGATGTCTGCTCCTGGTCCTCATGTGCACTGTAAAAAATTTAAACGTAAAAAAAACAGTGAAATCCATTTTTTAAAAAAACTGTCAATGACTGGCAGAAGCAGCTTCCAAAGAAAAACTGTAAAATTAAGGTCAAATATCCTAAATTTTCTTAAATATTTTTTTTTCTTTTATAAAATTATTAAACAGGTATTGTCTGGATTATCATCATGAAACATTCTATATGAAACTACATTTTTTTGCAGTTAACCGCTAACCAACAATAAAACACACGCAAAAACTATCACTGCATCAACAACTACAACCTTTAAACTAAATGACATGCAGCATAACATCAAGAGTTTATTGTCTTCTCCTGGACTAAAGCACATGCTCTACTCTTCAGCACAATGGTAACCCACTAAAATCAGACAACAGAAACACTTTAAATCCCACAAGAACATTAAACACTAACAGGTGTGTCTAAATCTCAGCATCTTCACTTAATACAAACCGTCTGACTTTGTTTCTTTCATACAAAACTTCTTATTGAGAATTAACCGAGGTTTAGATGTTGGTGTTTAATTGAAATTAATAAAGTTTGAAGTCACCATTGTCGAGATAAGCATTTGCTTTAGTTGTGCTCTTGATTTTCTTAATAGCCTTTTCTTTTGTTCTGGTTGCTTTAGAAACTGTACATTTCTAAAGCACATTTGTTTTAGAAGAACCAGCAAGATAGTGTCTGATCAGTCAAAGTTGGTTTCGTACTATGCATGACCTTGTCATCATATAGGGAGGCTTGATTCACTGACCTCAGCAGAAATCAAATGTCAGAGCATGTTAATTAGTTTTTTGTCATAATCATACAATCTCACATTTTATATGTCTTTTTGAGAAAATTATTTAGATAATATGAGTCACAGACATCAAGAATCTGGATATGAATCTCAACAATGGTGACAACTGACAAATATTCAAGCCCTGATCATCACAAAACAAGCTTTTTGTTGATTGTCACCATTGTTGAGATCCATGTGCTAATTCTTGATGTTTGTGTGCATCAAAAAGTCTCTGTTTAAAGCACTTAATTTATAATTAGAAATGATAATGATAATTAAAAAAAAAATGTCATAACATAAAACTGCTGTAAAACAGCAAAACTTACAGCTAACATATTCAGCAATAACATTTTTGATGTGCTCAGTGAGTCTGTTTAGTATGATCAATAAACTGTTAACCATGAATAACTAGCTTCATCTGAACAGTTTTTCTCTGCAGGTTTTTGCTTTAACAAATGTGCTTTAGAAACACATAATTACAGCAACCAGAGAAAACCTGAAGTTATAATTTTAAGGGTCAAGAGCACAACTAAAGCAAATGCTTATCTCCACAATGGTGACTTCAAACATTATTATTTTCAATAAAAACATTAACATCTTCACCTCTGTTAATTCTCAATAAGAAGTTTTGTATGAAAGAAATAAAGTCAGACTAGATGCTGAGATCTAGAGAGATCTGTTAGTGTTTCATGTTCTGTTGCTGTCAGTCATGTGATGTTTAAGTAATTAATTAATTAGTTAATGAGTTAATTTTACAGTGAAGGTGTTTGATTGTAATAATTTAGGAAATACCTGTAAACAGTGTTGTTAACTTATTTATATAAAGAAATTTGACTTTAATTTTAAGGTTTTTGTTTGGCACCCTGTGCTGCCAGTCATTTGACTGTTTTTTTGTCTTTTGTTTTACAGTGCTGGATCATTAAATTCAGGAAATACCTGTAAAATAACAGTGTTTGTCAGCTTATTTAAATAAGGAGATTTTACTTTACTGCCAGTCATTTGACCATTTCATCATCTAACGGATTTGTTATTGTATTATTTACAGATTTTTTTTTGTAATTTTACATTAATTGTTTGTAATTTAAGAAAACAGAAAACATAATGTATAAAAATACAGCAGTTTTTCTGTATAAAAATGTGAATTACTGTAATTTGTCATTAATGTCATAATACTTAAAATAACAGCCAAGTTTTTAATTTAGAGATAGTTTTACAGAGTTTTGACTGCAATTCAAAATAAAAGAAAACAACCTGAAAAAATCAGTTATTTTCCGTAAAATTCTTTTTTTTTTTTTTTTTTTTTCCAAACAAGCTTGCAAAATTTTGTGAAGATCAGGCAAAAATTGGTGCTATAACAGTTATAAAGGTTAAAACCACTACATTTCAATGATGAAGTCCCTGTAATTGGCATTATAATCAATACATGGCAGCAGAAGACCACTCATCGCTCTTATCTGACACAATCCATTCAGTTCATGGAGCTCTCTTCTATCGAGCTGATGAATTTAATCAGGTGTGGCCAATAAGGTATGTCTTTCTTATGTAGTGCACTCTAGTCAGTTCATTGAGCTCTCATTTAATGAGCTGATGATCAGAATCAGGTGTGGTCAAGAAGTAAGGCAGCACAGAGCCATAAACACATTCTCTATTCTCCAACTAGCCCTAGCTTTTAAACTCAAAATGAAAAAAATAAATAAATAAAATAAATAAGTGCAGTATTGTCTTGACTGTTTATGATTGATATTATCAAAAACTTAGATCATTCTTAATATAGAAAAAAAAATGATAGGTATCAAATTACAATTATTTTTGTGTCAGGGTGTTGACATTACTGGACGGTCACATGATTTATCATAGCGTGAAACTGAGAAAAACGACTTTAAAGTTTTTTTGTTTTTTATTTTTATTTTGTCCAGCCAAGTTAATTATAGGTAGGGCACTGAAATTTGGGACTTAGATGTTTTAGTAATGAAAATTATCTACATTAAAAGAGTGTGAGCTCAAACTTGATTTTTACCCCTATTTTGAAGTTACTGTACTCTGCCTTTACATATGTGAAAGACAAATGTCTCTAACAACCACCAGTAGGAACCTTTGATAGTGCTGATTCAAGCTTGGCTGTGATCAGTATGAAGAAATGTTCAGGGCTGGTTATAAGTTACTATTTGGCTGAGATTTGGGCCAGTTATGGCTCATGTGTGGCTCATGTCTGTAGTCCAGATCCGGGCCACACAAGGGCCGTAATTCTTTGCAGCTCTTGGGCTGAGTGTAAGTGCTTGCTTGGTCCAGAGCTGGGCCAGATGACAATTGCTATGTAGGTATTACCAGTTTCATAAGAGGGGCAGTTCACTTCAGCACTAAAACATTCTTTGGAACCTTGAAGGAACATTTGAACCTTTGATACTGTTGATTCAAGCTTGGCTGTGATTCAGTTGTTTTAGTGCTGAAGTGAATGGTCTCTCTTATGAAACTGGTTATATATTGTCTTCATATCACCTTAGCTGTGGTTATTATCAAAGAACCTTTGATTCTGTTTTGTTTTAGTCCTGAAGTGAAACAGAAAGTGCCCAATGCTCTGTCATACAAGAATAGTCCAGATTTAAAGGAAAGACATTGTCATCAAGGCTGTGTGTGCTTTCAGTATGATAACAGGACTGACTTACTTTGAAGGACTTTAACCAGCAATAAACTACAACATTAATTGATGTCTGAACACTCAGTCAATAACTGCTGCTATGTGAGGCTTCATATGAATAACACATCTTCATTTTGTTTTACAGTCTCAGTTAGGCCAACTTAAACTGGTGCTAAATACAGATAAGCTGAGCCTTCTTTGCAGCAAGGGTTCTCAACTATGAGATCCATTTTTCTGCAGAGTTTAACTCCAACCTTGATAAACTGCCAGTACCTTTCAAGTGATCCTAAAGACCTTGATTAACTTGTTCAGGTGTGTTTGATCAGGTTTGGAGCTGAAATCTGCATGAAAATGTAAGAGTCTATAAATGACATACAGGGCTCATATATTCAGCTGTAATGTAATGTGGCTTCATTGTTTTTGAAAATACAGGTCAAGTCTCTATTACAGGGGTGCCCAACCCTGTTCCTGGAGATCGACTTTCCTGCAGAGTTTAGTTCCAACCCTAATCAAACACACCTGTCTGTAATTAGCAAGCACTCCTTGAGATCCTAATTAGCTGGTTCAGGTGTATTTGGTCAGGGTTGGAGCTGAACTCTGCAGGAAAGTCGATCTCCAGGACCAGGATTGAGTACCCCTACTCTATTATTTATATAGCTCTTAATACAAGATTGATTGTGTCAAAGCAGCTTTCACAGCTAGGAATGTTCTTGTTCTAATAATTAGAGATAGGACCAAGTCATTCCACTCAAGTCACAAGCAAGTTTTGAGTCAAATACCAAGTCCTCAAAAAATAAAAATTAATGAGATAATTAAGTGACTAATTAAATGATGATTGTGCATTAGTGATGAACACCTGCTGTTATTGAGAATTACAAAGGACCAGATGTTGATTTATTAGTTAAAATTATGCCACCATCATGGAGATCAGTGTTTGCTTTAGTTGCGCTCTTCACTCTTGACCTCATCTGTTAGTTTTTTTTTTTTTTTTTGGTAGTAGTGGCTGTGGTATTATATAATCATCACCTGTTAGCCATTTTTCATATTTTTAGGGGTTGCATCACCAACCCTGCACTATTAAAATGTTCTTGTATTTTTACAGTAAGTTACTGTAATCAGAATCAGAATCAGAAAGAGCTTTATTGCCAAGTGTGTTAACACACAAGGAATTGGTCTTGGTGTTAGGAGCTTCCAGTACAGAAAATACAAACATAGTGCAGACATACATAAAGTTAAGGTAATAATAAACACTAATATTAAAAAAGAATATACAATAAATTATAAATAACAGTGGTAATAAAAATATACAGAAAGAAAAAAAAAGATGTCCATAGACAGAACTATGAATGTGCATATGTGCTATATACAAAAGTTTTGTTAAGTAAATACACATGACCAGTACTGAGGTGTGTTAAGTGTGGTTCAGGTGGGATATGGCTTGGGGGAAAAAGCTGTTCTTGTGTCTGGCTGTTTTGGTGCACAGCTCTGTGTAGCTCTGTGTAACATTTTAGTATGGTGTTTGCTACCCAGAGTACAGTGCATCAACAGTTTACAGCCATGAAAGCATTTTATGTGTGCAATATATATTTATATAAATGAAACAAACACATGAATCTTGATTGCTGGATTGAGGGATCAATGTCCTAAGAGAGAACTTGAACAGGCCATAGACCCTCTCTGTGAAGTCCTCCATTTAAAGGAGAAGTCCACTTCCAAAACAACAAGTTCATGTGTTTCTGTCTTCAGTCATACAAAAATTATGGTTTTTGAGTAAAGCATTTTAGGATTTTTCTTTATATAATGGACTTCAATTGTGCCCCCGATTTTGAACTTTCAAAACGTAGTTTAAATGCAGCTTCAAAGGTCTCTAAACGATCCCAGCCAAGGAAGAAGAACGAAACGATCAGTCTTTTTTTTTTTCGGAAAAATAAAAATAAAATAATAAAAAAATATTTTCGGTGTAAACTTTTTTACAGTAGTCAACATTTGAAGTGGATCAAAATAGTTCATTAAAGTTGTCCTAAAAGACAAGAACAGGTATTGTTTTGGATTTAGGACAGCTTTGATGAAATGTTTTGATCCACTTCAAATGTTTGACTAGGGTGCCAAACGCTTACCATTAATGGAAATAATGCTTAAAAACCGTTTTTTTAAAAACGGTCAATGACTGGCAGAAGCAGCTTCCAAACAAACACTGTAAAATTAAAGTCAAATACCTTACATTTTCTTAAACTTTTTTTTTCCTTTTTTAAAATTGTTGCTTTACAGGTATTGTTTGGATTATAACAAAAATTCTGGGTGAAATTAAACTTTTATACAAACTATTTCAACTGTCACTACATCAGCAAACCCACAGTAACAGCTTCTAAATAAAATGACATGCAGCATAACAACACTGCATTGTCTTCTCCTGGGGTCCGTTCTTCGTACATCGCTAACTCAGTTAGCTGGATTTCATTGTTGTGGATTTGTCCTGATCTTGGATTGTTTCGTTCTTCGATGCGCATCTCAGACTTGCTGTCATAGCAACAGATCCGTAAGCTTAAACCTGCTCGGGAGCAGGTTTATTTTATGTAAACAGGATTTAGGCTGCGCTCCTGGTGGGTTATGATTGGTTGAAATGGCGAGGTCACATCTGATTGGTTAAAGAGCACGACTAATGCGGACTGACTCACGTGGGAAAAGAAAAGTATTTTGCAAGAAAGTGTAGAAAATAATTAGGACGATTCACACATGAATGATGACCACAGCCACAAACACATATATACAGGTGCTGGTCATATAATTAGAATATCTTCAAAACGTTGATTTACTTCACTAATTCCATTCAAGAAGTGAAACTTGTATAATGTATACATTCATTCCACACAGACTGATATATTTCAAGTGTTTATTTCTTTTAATTTTGATGATTATAACTGACAACTAATGAAAACCCCAAATTCAGTATCTCAGAAAATTGGAATATTGCTTAAGACCAACACAAAGAAAGGATTTCTAGAAATCTTGGCCAACTGAAAAGTATGAACATGAAAAGTATGAGCATGTACAGCACTCAAAACTTAGTTGGGGCTCCTTTTGCCTGAATTACTGCAGCAGTGCGGTGTGGCATGGAGTCGATCAGTCTGTGGCACTGCTCAGGTGTTATGAGAGCCCAGGTTGCTCTGATAGTGGCCTTCAGCTCTTCTGCATTGTTGGGTCTGGCATATCGCATCTTCCTCTTCACAATACCCCATAGATTTTCTATGTGATTAAGGTCAGGCGAGAGTGCTGGCCAGTTAAGGACAGGGATACCATGGTCCTTAAACCAGGTACTGGTAGCTTTGGCACTGTGTGCAGGTGCCAAGTCCAGTTGGAAAATTAAATCTGCATCTCCATTAAGTTGGTCAGCAGCAGGAAGCATGAAGTGCTCCAAAACGTCCTGGTATACAGCTGCGTTGACCTTGGACCTCATAAAACACAGTGGAGCAACACCAGCAGTTGACATGGCACCCCAAACCATCACTGACTGTGGAAACTTTACACTGGACCTCAAGTAACGTGGATTCTGTGCCTCTCCTCTCTTCCTCCAGACTCTGGGACCCTGATTTCCAAAGGAAATGCAAAATTTACTTTCATCAGAGAACATAACTTTGGACCACTCAGCAGCAGTCCAGTCCTTTTTGTCTTTAGCCCAGACGAGACGCTTCTGCTGTCTGTTGTTCAAGAGTGGCTTGACACAAGGAATGTGACAGCTGAAACCCATGTCTTGCATACGTCTGTGCGTAGTGCTTCTTGAAGCACTGACTCCAGCTGCAGTCCACTCTTTGTGAATCTCCCCCACATTTTTGAATGGGTTTTGTTTCACAATTCTCTCCAGGGTGTGGTTATCCCTATTGTTTGTACACTTTTTTCTACCACATCTTTTCCTTCCCTTCGCCTCTCTATTAATGTGCTTGGACACAGAGCTCTGTGAACAGCCAGCCTCTTTTGCAATGACCTTTTGTGTCTTGCCCTCCTTGTGCAAGGTGTCAATGGTCGTCTTTTGGACAACTGTCAAATCAGCAGTCTTCCCCATGATTGCGTAGCCTACAGAACTAGACTGAGAGACCATTTTAAAGGCTTTTGCAGGTATTTTGAGTTCATTAGCTGATTAGAGTGTGGCACCAGGCGTCTTCAATACTGAACCTTTTCACAATATTCTAATTTTCTGAGATACTGAATTTGGGATTTTTTTATTAGTTGTCACTTATAATCATCAAAATTAAAAGAAATAAACACTTGAAATATATCAGTCTGTGTGGAATGAGTGTATACATTATACAAGTTTCACTTCTTGAATGGAATTAGTGAAATAAATCAACTTTTTGAAGGTATTCTAATTATATGACCAGCACCTATATATATATATATATATATATATGTAACATATAGTATATGTGTACGTGTGTGTGGCTGTGGTCATCATTCATGTGTTAATCGCAGTGTGTGTATAATAATATGTAATAATAATATGTCACATTCTATCCCCCAATTGCGTCTATATAAGTGGAGGTAATTTTCTCAAATCTGTCGCAGCCATGTCTTGTCTGTTTATGAGAGAGCTCTGACATTACAGATGACAAAAAGAGCAATTAATACAAATAAGATTTGAGATATAATATATATATATATATATATATATATATATATATATATATATATTTATATATATAATTGAGCTCGCCAAAGAACATGAAACACTAACAGATCTTGATCCTTGATTTTTATTGACGGTTTTTATTGACGGTTCTTCTTCCTGCTCACTGTTGCTGTGTTTTTCTTAAGCACATTTTTAAACCAGCAAAAAAGTTTCTCCTCAGCTGAAGTTGACTATGTACTATGGATAACGTTCTCATCGCAAAGTGGCTTGATTTATTAACCTCATCAGAAACCTGGTGTCTGAGCATGTTAATTAAGATTATCAATTTTTTTTTTGTAGTCTTAGAGATTCAATGTACATTTAACTTAAATCCAAACTTTGTTATTTTGAAAGCTTGATAAAATTATTTAGACAAGTGAAAGTAAAGTCACAGACATCACAAAACTGCATAGGAATCTCAACAATGGTGACAATGGTGCATTTTAGCATAAGGTTATGATGATTTTTATTTTTGACTTTGAAACTAATTATAATGTTTTGGTATGATAACAGATATGATAGTTTGGTTATACTTGTGAACCACAATAGTACAGTGTTGCCTGAAAGCAACATGTGGGTATGAAATCCTACTTAAAGGATATATGAGATGTGCAATGCATAAAAAATGTCAGAAATATGTTTGTTCAAATGTTTGATTAAAGAAATTGATGTTTTAAATGAAAATATAAAATGTTTCATTTTGTCCATTGTGGTACAGTGTTGCCACACCAAAACTAGGAACTGAAAAGAAGTGATTTTTCATATGACATTTCCTTTACTTGTCTACTAAAATATTAATAATTATTAACATCCATAAGTACGTCATATTTGCCACAATTAGCTCATAAACACAAGAAGCCATGTCGGGTACAGTTGGAACAGTACCCGAGTACAGTTGAGACACCCATCCATAATGCTGTAAAGCTGCCTAATCAATTCATTGCAAATGTAAAATACCTTTTAAAATGAGAATTCAACTGTTTTTATTTTTATTCAGTATTCAACTTGATTATTTGTTTAGTTAAAAGTAGTTTATTTGTAGAACATTGTACAGTAATGGCAAACAGCAATACAATATATAATATCAGTTAATATTTTTACTAGTAACAGTTGAAAGGTTGAGTAACAGTAAACAGTAAAACCGTAAAAAACATTAAAAAAAAATCACAAACAGCAATAATAAAACATATCAAATGCAAACAAAAACCTAATAAACATAATAGCAATAAACATTGTGTCTCAACTGTACCCCACTAACCACCTTGAACAATTCTCTAGATTTTATGATGACCTTGGATAACACATAGTGATTATGCAATATGTCAGTTTTTAGAACACAGATTAAAGTTTACGAAAATGTAAGTTAACTTAAACAGTCATGTAAGAATGAGAAACTTTTTAATGTGGAACAGATGAAAAACAAAACAAAACACATTCACACTTCAGAAAAAAATATTTAAAATTCTGAATCCAATTCTGAATTGGCATATGAATCTCAACAATGGTGGCAATCAACAAAATATTCAGATAAATATCTTTGAACAACACAATATGCTATTAAAAAGTCAGAACAAAAATAGTGAAAATTAAAGCAAATTGTAAGAATAAAAGAAAATACAAAGACAATTCAGACTGAAAAGGGTGAGTTTATTTTAATCTTTGTTTCACAGTGGGAGAAGATCTGAGGATTGTTCTTCTGGGAAAAACCGGATCAGGAAAGAGTTCAGTAGGAAACACTTTACTGGGCAAATATGTGTTTGAAGTTAGTTCCTCTTCTGAATCTACAACTCAACAGTGCAAGAAACATGAGGAAAAAGTGGAGGGTAGAAACATCTCGGTGATCGACACACCTGGACTGTTTCACACATCTATGAAACATGGAAAACATCCAAAGGCTGATATTGAGAAGAGTTTGCAGGAGTCTGCTCCTGGTCCTCATGTGTTTCTGCTGGTCATCAGATTGGACAGATTCACAGAGGAAGAGATGAAATCAGTAACATGGATTCAGAAGAACTTTGGACGAGATGCTAAGAGATTCACCATCCTGTTATTCACTGGAGCTGATATGTTAACTAAACCCTTAGAGGAATTTCTGCAGAAAAACCCAGAACTGCAGAAGTTAGTGGATGATAATGAGAGAAGAACTCATGCCTTTAATAATGTGGAGAAGGATGCAGTTCAAGTTACTGACCTTTTGAAAAAGATCAAGACACTAATGGAGAAGAATAGAGGAGGATACTACACCAGTGAGATGTTCAAGAAGGCTCAGAGAAAGATAGTCATGATAAAAATGTTAAGAATAATAGCTCCTGTTTTTACATGTTGTGTTGTATTTTATCTGACAAGAAGCTTTGGGTGTGACTTGCTTCGAAAGATATGGACGTACTAATGAAACTGTACTCATAAGGATAATGATTTCCTTTTTTTTTTTTTTTTGACAAAAATTGTATTTCTTTCCTTCATTGTCAATCACACATTTAAACGTAACCTAACCTTGTTTAACAGTAGCAGTATTATTTTTATTTTTTTTGTAAAGGTGACTCTCTGAAAAATAAACGGTGGACAATAATAAAAAATAAATAAATAAATAAAAAATAAATAAATAATAATAATAATAATACAATTTGTAATTGAAACAACTATTTGTGTTTTTTTTAATGCTTCTAAATGACACACATTGCTGTTAGTAAAGGTCTATGCTGGTATAACATTAGTAAGGTACACTGTAAAAAATTTAAACGTAAAAAAATAAACAGCGAAATGCATGGCAGCACAGGGTGCCAAACATTTACCATTAATGGAAGTAACTGTAAAGAACCATTTTTTGTCTTTTTTTTAATGACTAATGACTGGCAGAAACAGCTTCTTAAAAGATCAAATATTCTTAAATTCTTTTTTTTTTTTGAAGTTGTTACTTTGTAAGTATTGTATGGATTATCATCATGAAACATTCTATGTCAAACTAACTTTTGTTACCTAGCACTATACTCTACTCTAAACTCTACTCTTCAGCACAATGGTAACCCACAAAACTCAGATAACTGAAACCATTTAAATCCCAAAAGAACATGAAACACTAACAGATCTCTCTAGATCACAGCATCTTCACTTAATACAAACCAGTCTGACTTTGTTTCTTTCATACAAAACTTCTTATTGAGAATTAACTGAGGTTTAGATGTTGGTGTTTAATTGAAATTAATAAAGTTTGAAGTCACTGTTGTCGAGATAAGCATTTGCTTTTGTTGGGCTCTTGACCCTTATTTTATTTTTTTAAATTTGCTGTAATTGTGTGTTTTTAAAGAACATTTGTTATGGAGAAAACAGCAAGAAAGTGTCTGATCAGACAAAATTGTAACATGACAAAAATGTACTACGGGTGACCTTGTCATCAGATGAAATCTGGTGTCTGAGCATGTTAATTAAGATTGCTAATTTCTTTTCATAGTTTTACAATTCAAATATAATCCCGCTTTGCTACTTTTAAAGTTTTGTATGTCTTTTTGAGAAAATTATTTAGTAAAGGGTCAAGAGCACAACTAAAGCAAATGCTTATCTCCACAATGGTGACTTCAAACATTATTATTTTCAATAAAAACATTAACATCTTCACCTCTGTTAATTCTCAATAAGAAGTTTTGTATGAAAGAAATAAAGTCAGACTAGATGCTGAGATCTAGAGAGATCTGTTAGTGTTTCATGTTCTGTTGCTGTCAGTCATGTGATGTTTAAGTAATTAATTAATTAGTTAATGAGTTCATTTTACAGTGAAGGTGTTTGTTTGTAATGATTTAGGAAATGCCTGTAAATTAAGGAAATGTCTGTTGTTAGCTTATTTATATAAAAAGATTTGACTTTAATTTTCAGGTTTTTGTTTGGCACCCTGTGCTGCCAGTCATCTGACTGTTTTTTGCCTTTTGTTTTACAGTCAAGGTGCTTGATCATTAAATTCAGGAACTATCTGTAAAATAACAGTGTTTGTCAGCTTATTTAAATAAGGAGATTTTACTTTACTGCCAGTCATTTGACCATTTCATCATCTAACGGATTTGTTATTGTATTAATTACAGATTTTTTTTTTCATGATTTGTTTGTAATTTAAGAAAACAGAAAGCATACTGTATAAAAATAGTTTTTCTGTATAAAAAATGTGAATTACTGTAATTTGTCATTAATGTCATAATACTTAAAATAACAGCCAAGTTTTTAATTTAGAGAGTTTTACAGAGTTTTGACTGCAATTCAAAATAAAAGAAAACAACCTGAAAAAATCAGTTATTTTTCGTAAAATTGCATTTTTTTACAGTGTACACTTTGTACACTTTATTAACTTAGATTTTTATCCTGTATGACAGAGGGAGAACAATATAAATTGTTCAAACTGAATTAACAAGCAAGATGGCAACAAGCAGTAAACAACTTCCAAGTAAGTACTGAATATTTCATGTTATCATTTATCCATCACCCCATTCATGCTATTCATCCATATAACTGTCTGTCTTGTTTACAATACCAGATCTGAAAATTGTTCTGTTGGGTAAGACTGGAGCAGGAAAAAGTGCATCAGGAAACACCATCCTGGGTACACAAACTTTTCCAGAAGAATTTTCTCCTGTGTCTGTGACCAGAGACTGTAAGAAAGGAGACGCAATGGTGCATGGACAAAACATCACAGTGATCGACACTGTAGGACTCCCTGATATAGCAGTGAAAATTAGTACAGATGTTCAGACCAAAATAGAGAAGATATTTGCTTATACACCTGCTATTGATGTGTTTCTGCTGGTGATGAGATTGGACATAAAATTCACAGAGGAGAGCAATAAAGTTGTAAAATGGATCCAATATAATTTTGGAGCACAGCTTTCAAAACAAACTATAGTACTCTTTACTCATGGTGATGAGTTACGTAATGAGTCAGTAGAAGATTTTCTGAACAAATCTCCAAAACTGCAGTTACTACTTAAGGAGTGTTCAGAAGACTATCATGTTTTTAACAACAAAGACAAAAATCAATCTCAAGTCACTGAACTTTTGAAGAAGATAAACAAATTGATTGAGAAAAATGAAAACTTGAAATATAGAGAGCAGGACTATAAGGTGACTCAGGATGAAATTCTACGTTCAAAATATTTTGCTGGAGCAAAAGTAGGAGGAGGAGTAGGAGGTGTATTAGGAGGAGCAGGAAGTGTAATAGCTGCTAAAGCAGGAGTAGTTACATTAACTGCAGGAAAGGCAGCAGCAATAGGAGTAGTAGGAGCAGCAGCGGGAGCAGCTCTGGCAGGAATAGCAACTGGTTTTGGAGTATATTTATTGGCAAGAAAATATATCTGCCATTCAGGAACAGGGGGGAGTGGGAACAAGAAACAGAACTGAACTGCGGTTTTCTAGTGATCCCGGCTTGTCATTTTACTTAACTTTGACTTTTGGATGAAAAGATAGCTATTTTCCATGCTGTATTAGACTGTTAATAAGAACATGTTGCATATTAATTTACTGTTGTTAAGAAACATCTGTTTTCCTAGATAGAGAGAGCAGGTGAAAACCATTGAATCAATGTTAAAAATAGTTGGTTTGTCAATGTTAATGGCACTGAATCAATATCACTTTTAAACCCACATGTAATGTTGGAAAAATGTTACCAAAAAAAAAACCAATTATTGTGATCCGTATTTGCTTTAGTTGAGCTCTTAACTCTCGTTCAGTTCTTAGCAATTGTGTTCTAGTATAAATACTTGTGCATTAATTAATAAAAAGGTGTTGTAAAGTTGAAATGGATCCAATTTCAGTGGAGTGGAATTATTTTTTGTGAAATAAAAAAGTAATAATAAATGTTGTTGAAGCTGATCTTTCATCACTGATATAAATGTTTTGTTTCACAAAAGTGAAAAAATTTTGGCTAAAAAAAAAAAACCGCAGATGCTGTATTCACACTTTAACATCAACAATGGTGACAATCACCAAAAAACAAATTTAGATAAACACATCAACTGCAAAACATGCTGGGAATCATGAATGGCTTTTGTATATGAATGACTGTTGATACCCAGCATGCATTTCAGCATAAAATTGTCTTTTGGTGATTGTCACCATTGTAGGGTTTTATATGATTCTTGATGTCTAATTGATTCAAAAATGTAACAAATTTTCTGTTGATTCATTGATGTAAAAAAACATGTTGCGATTTAAATTTCTCTTTATGACATCACACATTTTTTACATAAAAACAATACAACAGACTTAAACAACAAATTAAATTATCTCACAATGGTTATAACCACCACCATATGATGCAAATGAATCTAAGATTTCATTGTCTCAACAAATGTATTTCAGCCAGAGGTGGGAATTTCAAGTCACAAACAAGTCTCCCAAGTTCTCAAATTTAATGAGATAATTAATTAATTCAATCCCACGTAGGAGGGGATGTTCACGCAACCTTGCGCAACGTTCCCTAAAAGTTCTCTAAAGGTGATGAATGTCCAGAACATTTACAGAACATTGGAGACGTTCCTAAAATGTCCTCTTTTTGGTTAAGAAAGTGCTGGTGCTCAAATGTTCGTTATACGACTTTAGGGGGACGTTCCATTTTGGTTATTTTTTGGTCACATAAGAACGTTACAAAGAGGACATTTGGGACATTAACAGAACGTTCTCGCATGGTCCTCTTTTAGTCATATAATAACGTTCGCAATATGACTTTAGGAGAACGTTCTACATTGGTTATTCTATGGTCACATAAGAACGTTATAAAGAGGACATTCGGGACGTTAACAGAACGTTCTCACATGGTCCTCTTTGAGTCATATAATAACGTTTGCAATATGACTTTAGGAGGACATTCTATATATTTGGTCCTCTTTTAGTCATATAATAATGTTCGCAATATGACTTTAGGAAGACGTTCTATATTGGTTATTCTATAGTCACATAAGAATGTTATAAAGAAGATGTTCAGGATTTGACGTCAACCCAATTTACAAAATTCCATCGGCACGATGTCACTCAGGGAGCGTTTGCTAATCGGCAAGATATCGCCGGGACGTCGGCATTTGATCGAAAATGCCTTCCGGCCGATGTTCGGCCGATGCAGCCATAAATCCCAGCTGCTCTGCGTGTGCGCTTACTGGCATTTTGCTCATCATTATTCTAGGACCACCCGTGGCAGCAGCCGCTGGTTTATAATAAAGCAACACACACCACTCTCAATAACAGTTGCAAATTTATTAATATTTTCAATAAACATATTAAACATACAAATACATTTACATTTATCAGATGCTTTGATCAAAAGTGGCATACAAATGAGAAGCATTACATTCATTGTGTACTCTTTCAAAGATTAACCATGGTTTTACCACAGCATTTGCAGTAAAACCATACTAAAAA
Source organism: Cirrhinus mrigala (assembly GCA_036247105.1). Taxonomy (NCBI): domain Eukaryota; kingdom Metazoa; phylum Chordata; class Actinopteri; order Cypriniformes; family Cyprinidae; genus Cirrhinus; species Cirrhinus mrigala. Next base: position 482,981 of record JAMKFB010000704.1, on the reverse strand, counting down.
CAAAATCAACCATAGTTTTACTACAATACCAATGGTTTAACTATGACTGTTGCAGTAAAACCATAGTTACTACAAATTTTACCATGATTTTAAAAACTATGGTTACTATAGTCATGGTTACCACAGTCTTACTGTAGTATTACTACAATATCACCATAGTAGAACCATGGCATCAAAACCTTGGAATGAACCAAAAAACAAAAAACTAAACTTTGTTAATACACTTATGGTTGCTACAGTTTTACTATAGTAAAACCATGGTTAACTGTTGTATAAGTACAAGCAACTTTTCAAATACTTATTTCAAAGTAGGTTTGCAGAAAATGCATTTTTTTCAGGATTACAATCAAAAAAATTCTTTAATCAGCCAGAGGTGACTGAGACTTACTCGGGAAATCTTCTGGCAACAAAGTAATGTCCATATGAAATCAAACATAAACATGTCATGTGTTCAGTACTAGTAATTATCTAAGACTATCTTCATGGCAAAAACTGAGTTACAATACAAGAACCACATAAACAAAATAAAAACCAAGCAAACACTACAGCAGTTAAAATGTTTGAAATTATATGATACAAATATATATATATATATATATATATATATATATATATATATATATATATATATTACTAAAGTCTCTAGTCATGTGCTCACACACTATCCTTCAAGATTATTAAAGGGTAAGTTCAACCATTTTCAATCCAATTTGTATTGTTACAATGTTGGAAAGACATGTAAAAGAACAATGTTTAATCTTTCTCAGAGAGACCCAGTTTATTTGTCAGCAAAACTCAGCATTTTGTTATTTTGTCACACATCTAAAAAGTGTGTTCTTGCCATTTTGTCATTTATTTTTCGTTATCCTGCAGAGTGTTGCTAACAAATAAAAGGGGATAGGTACACATAACTCAGAGAATGATTAAATATTGTTAATTTACAGATATTAGAAACACTGCAATAATACAAAGCAGGTTGAAAATCGTCAAACTTACCCATAAAGGCAATATAAGGATAATATTTGTCAGTTTTGTATGTCCAGTTGCCATCATCTGAAGTCTTCACAAGTGAGGCTGGATCCAATCTGGAACTGGAGTAAACTCTAGTAACCTTGGGATGAACATCCAGAGATAGACAGTAAAGCAAAAGGAGAAAGATTAGTATAGCAGCTGTTCATATTATTTCAGACAAAGGTGATTCATTTAAAGGAGAAGTCCACTTCCAAAACAAAGATTCACATATAATGTACTCACCCCATTGTCATCCAAGATGTTCATGTCTTTCTTTCTACAGTCATAAAGAAATTGTGTTTTTTTGAGGAAAACATTTTAGCATTTTTCTGCATATAATGGACTGATATGGTGCCCCGATTTTGAACTTCCAAAATGCAGTTTAAATGTGGCTTTAAACAATCCCAAATGCGGCTGTAAACGATCCCAGCCAAGGAAGAAGGGTCTTATTAGCAAAACGATAGGTTATTTTAAAAAAATACTTTTTATTCTCAAATGCTCGTTTTGCCTTGCTGTCGTTGAACTCTGTGTTTTATGGCTTAAGACAGTTAGGGTATGTCAAAAAAACGTATTTTCTCCCTGAACTTCAAAAATCATTTCAAAATCATCCTACATCGCTGCAGAAGTACCGACACAGTCTTTGCAAAGTGAACATGCAAAGATCAAACACCCTTAATAAAAAAGGTAAAACAGCGATATAGGACGATTCTGAAGCTGAGGGAGAACATGAGATGAGAGTTTTTCATTATACTCTAACTGTCATGAACCAGAACAAAAACAGTCCAGGCAGAGTAAGACAAGATGAGCGTTTGCCATTAAAAAATATATAAATTGTTTTATCTTAATAAAAATAACCGATCGTTACGCTAGAAAAGAACCTTCTTTCTTTACCGGGATCATTTACAACCACATTTGGGATCGTTTGAAGCCACATTTAAACTGCATGTTGGAAGTTCAAAATCGGGGCACCATATCAGTCCATTATATGGAGAAAAATGCTGAAATGTTTTCCTCAAAAAACAATTTCTTTACGACTGAAGAAAGAAAGACATGAACATCTTGGATGACAATGGGGTGAGTACATCATATGTGAATCTTTGTTTTGGAAGTGGACTTCTCCTTTAATCACATATAAATGTAGTGCAGTGCTATGAGATGTGTTATGTTAATACTTGGCTAAAAATGTGTATTTCAATCTAATTTAAACTAAATGATTGCACCTGAACAATTATCAGGAAGGCTATTTCAAAGTTAAGCAATAAAATACAAAAACACATTTCATGTAATTTAAATGGTTAGTTCAGCAAAAAATGAAGGTTATGTAATTAATTACTCACCCTCATCACATTCCAAAACCATAAGACCTTTGTTTATCTTCAGAACACAAATTAAGATATTTTTGATGAAATCCGAGAGCTTTCTGACCCTGCATAGACAGCAAGGGTCCTACCACGGTCAAGACACAGAAAGGTAGTAAGGACATCTGTAAAATAGTCCATGTGATATGAGGCGCCACGTAGGATTTAAATCAAACTTCGCTTATCAATACATACATAAAACACGTGCATATACACCTAGAAATTACTTGCATATACATGTATACTGTTGGATGTTCAAAATATATATATGAAATACACGTGCACACTAATATGAAATCCATACCAGTGCATCTTTTATTAGTAATGAATACATATACACTTGTGAATAACTTGTATATACATATAAACTTAACGCATGCATAAGCTAATAGACACTCGCTTATAGGTATAAACTTGATCCATGCATATACACCTACAACAACACGCACATATACATATAAACTTGTTGCATGCAAACACACCTGTACATACTCGCATATACATATAAACTTGTTGCACGCATATACACCCATAAAACACTCACGCAAACATACAAAATACATTTCAGGTAAGACGCATGTGCCACGGAGGCTGTGCATGGCAGACACAGGAGGGAGCGGGGTTACGCCTCCAGGGCGGGTCCAGGAGCTTAAGGGACCATGGCGGGGCAGGGAGTTCGAGGAGCTATGGCCAAGAGCATCGTCCAGGCGGCCATGGCAGGTTAGGGAGTTCAGGAAGCCATGGCCGAGTACACAGTCCTTGGGGCCATGGCGGGTCAGGGAAATCAGGAAGCCATGGCCGAGTACACAGTCCAAGCAGCCATGGCTGATCGAGGGGGTAGCCCCCCCCCCAAAATTTTCTTGGGGGAACTTAGGGCCCTGCCAACCTAGGAGAGCACAGAAAGGCCAGGCTTAGGAGACGCTGACACAGGAGGGCTCTCGGGAGGCGCAGGCACAGGAGGGCGTTCGGGAGGCGCAGGCACAGGAGGGCCTGGTGAAGAGAGCTCTGGCTCTGGAGGGCGCGCTGGAGGCAGCTCGTGCCCTGGTTTGTCGGACGAGACGTGACTTGGCCCGGGAACAACAGCTGTAACTTGGCTTGAGTCATGAACAACAGCTGTAACTTGACTTGACTCAGGAACAACAGCTATAACTTGACTCAGGGGTAGCAGTTGCGACATGATGGAGCGCCGTTTTAGCTGCCCTTACTGCCATTAGGGGTGAGTCCACCACGTGGGCCATCATGACCACAGGCGGCGTCTGAGAGCTGACCGCGGGCAGCGGCTTCCGAGAGCTGGCCGCGGCTTCTGGACTGAGGAAGCCGAGGAATCATGTCCTCGTCCAACCCCATCTGAAAACAAGCACCTAAAGCTGCGTCATGCCAGCTTAGCTGGTTAGCTAGCACAAGGAAATCCTCTACATACCGCTCCAACTTCTGACTGCCTTGCCTCAAACGCATTAAACCTGCCTCAGCATTCATGGTTTAGGTCGGTGATTCTGTCACGTTCGTTGTGTGCGGGGAATGAAGCAGGTGGAGAGCGGAGATCCAATAGTGAAGGTTTATTAAAGAAATCCAACGTGTACATAAAGGAAAACAGCAGGGAACAGCAACCACGACGTAAAAGAACTGAGTAAGAATACAAACGGATGGGTATGACTTACAATCACCGACAGAAACACTAGGGAACAACCAAACTTAAATATACAGAACAAACCAATCAGAACCAAGACAGGTGAGAATGATTAGACAATGACGTAACTAACTAGGACAGGAACAGGACGACCAAATATGGGCAACACAGGGATAACACACACAAACAGTCCAAAAGGTACACACAGGTCTGACAGCATGCTTGAGTTGTGTATATATATATGCAAGTGATTTCATATGTGGATGTGCGTGAACTTTTCAGTGCAAACGAAAGGCATCTCAGTGTAAAAGGAAGCAGCGGCACTTCCGGCGGAAAAAGACCTTTATTATAGAATACGATGTACCAGGGGCGAATTTCCACTGGGCACTTTTCAAAATCCCTATCAGCACCGCCGAGAGTTCGCGCGATAGTTTAAACAAAATCGAAAGTAAAACGCGCACGCGCCTTCAAAAGCAATTTTAATACCCCGCGCTTAGAGCGCGACTCCCCAATGCGTGCAAATTAGGCTACAACATATTTAGGATGTTATTAGTATGTAGGCTATAATAGGTTGTGTAGTTGTCCATAGTTCTGTATTATGCTTGAAAAATGTTGGTCTCTATTTGAATTGTTTTAACTTCTGTTCTACTTTCTGAGTATGAATTATCACATGCAGTAACAGACAACAACACTCAAAATGTTTTGCTACAAACTCAATTCACACAGACACGTTATTATTTAGCTGACAACAAATTTACATATATATTTATATATATTATATGTGTGCGTGGGTTAGATGAGTGTTGTTATGTGTTTGTGTTTTGGGGAGGGGGGGATAAAAAAAATGCACGTTCATTCGGCATTCTATGGAGATAAAATAATGCCATAAAGATTTGCATGTGAAGAGTACGTGTTGTGCAAGTGTACATAAGACTGTAAGCGTAAATTAAATTTGCATGCGCAAGAGAAGCTTTGTAAAAGTGTAAATCGCGTTTCAAGCGTAAGAAAAAACAGATTTGCAGCATTTTACTGTTACTCGTAAGTGTAATTCATGTGTTGTGAAACTGCAGCTTCATGCTTCGCAAAATAAATACGATCTGCATTCTTCCGACTTCCATTTCTCCGTGCTTACACTTTTGGCACGTTCTTTTCGCTAAAATACAGTCAAAAGCACTGCAAGCCTGTGAACAGTGATTTGCACACGAAAACAACAGTTTGCAAAACAGATTGACTGCGTAGGACCAATATGTATGTGAAAAAACAGACTGTTGCAAATGTCTAAATGACTTGTTGTGTATGTAGGACACAAAGTTGCCGAAATAATCCGATATGTACAGCTCCGTCTTTCTTTTATCTGCACTTACACTTTTGGCACGATTCTCTCACTCACTGAGTTTTGCAAGCGTGAGGGGGAGGGCGGGGCCACCACTTTCTGTAGCCAATCAAATCAGACTCTCGCGGACTCCATTTACTCTTATCTGATTGGTTCAATAAACACATCACACGCCAAAACATTTATCTTCATTTAGTTCTCGCTGCCGCTCGCTTCCGGTGGAATAGTACTTTTAATGTACATGTACATTAAAATAAATAAATAAACAACAACTTAATTAAAACATGATACTTTATAAGTTGTGTACCATTAGACTAGACTATGTGTTCATCCTGAATTGTTAGCTGGTGTTAACATTATTGGATTGGTTTGGCTTTACATTGAAATGCATATATCATATAATATAGCCTAATATATAGCTGATGTTAAACATTACGTGACAATGCTCAACAATAGTATCAGAGTGCTATACTTTTGATAAAACCTTTTTACTATAACAATAAAGCTACATAAATCTGAATTTGACGATTTTCCAGACCATGTCTCTGTTTATTGCATTTAACACTCAATTGTAAAAAAAAATTGTAAAATCCCCTTAAATTATAACATGTTAAAGTGAAAAAAATATATATGTTATATTCACAATACTGAACCAAATTTTAGTTAAACAATTTGAGTCGTCCCTGATCAGTAGACAGGTGAAATTATGCACGTTATTATAAATGACAAATTATGCTGCTAGTGCAGATACTAGGCCATGTTTAACACTAGCACCGCTAGGGGTCGCTGTACACCTAAAAACCTCCAGCGGGTAAATTCTACCCAAGCACGACTACCGTTTTTATACGCCTAAAGAACATTTTATTTCAGTGTATTATGCCACTGTTTTCATAAAGAAACATCTAAATATGAGATCACAGTCAGATTCTGACTCAGACTAATGGCATTTAGTGCTTCTATGCTCTTCAGCATCCATAAATCGCCTTCTTTTACTAATTTTGACTTTATTTTTGAATCACAACTGCTAATTCAGTGAGTAAAAGGCGCTGCCTAGCAATCTAGTTACAATTAATACATAAGTAGCAAGATAATGACAGCACGAAAATATAGGCACAATATAAATGCCACGTTTTTGATCTTTTTTTTTTTTTCTAAACCATTTTTAGAGGATTGTAAATTACACCATTTTAGTAAAAGTCAGTGACTGGGAGACTTTAATGTTTTATTCAAAGTCTGTTATGTAGGCTACATTTAAAAAACAGCCACGGGTAAAAGAGAATCGTGCCAAAAGTGTAAGCGCAGAAAAAAGAAAGACGGAGCTGTACATGTCGGATTATTTCGGCAACTTTGTGTCCTACGTACACAACAAGTCATTTAGACATTTGCAACAGTTTGTTTTTTACACATACAGATTGGTCCTACGCAGTCAATCTGTTTTGCAAACTGTTGTTTTCGTGTGCAAATCACTGTTCACAGGCTTGCAGTGCTTTTGACTCTATTTTAGCGAAAAGAACGTGCCAAAAGTGTAAGCGCGGAGAAATGGAAGTCGGAAGAATGCAGATGGTATTTATTTTGCGAAAGCATGAAGCTGCAGTTTCACAATACATGAATTACACTTATGAGTAACAGTAAAATGCTGCAAATCTGTTTTTCTTACGCTTGAAACGCGATTTACACTTTTACAAAGCTTCTCTTGCACATGCAAATTTAATTTACGCTTACAGTCTTATGTACACTTGCACAACATGTACTCTTCACATGCAAATCTTTATGGCATTATTTTATCTCCATAAAAATGGCTCATTACAATTCACTTGGAGGACCACATAAGCCATGCAGTGGTGCATGAAGGTATGATGAGAGCATTTCTCTAGATATTGATGTAGATAAATAAATATATATAAAATCATACATATGTTTGTATGTAGAATGATGAGATAGCCTAAATGATGAGGTAAATACTTTTTAGTGGACACATATAAGAGAGGATCCCGGGCACTATGTGTCAAAATATGATTTATTGCCCGTCATAAAAATTCCTCACCCCCCACCCTCCCACCCCACAACTGGACACCTGTTTGGACACCTGTTTTTGTACACCCCCACCCCCTGAACTGACCATCTGTTTGTACATCTGTTTATTCACCTCAGTAATTCAAAGGAATTTATGACCGTTATCTTATCGTTCGGGAAAGTGTTTTTGTGAAGCGGGGCCATTGAAAACTGTTCAAAACTATGTGCTTTAAACTTTAAATTGTGAAACGATGTATGATTGGTAAAACGGGATCAAGGGATAATTTTTATTAAAGTTTTTCACGTACAATAGAAACACTGTGACGACTGTGTTTTTCCAGAAAACGGTAAAACAAGTCAAGACGTGCATTTATGTATTGTTAAACAATTTTGGTGATATATTTAAATAAATAAAAATGTACTAAACACGAGCGTTAAGCAGTAACAAAAAGCAGTCAGACACGACTGTGTAAAACAAAAGCATACGATAGTTGTCAAAATCTATGTTGTAGTCTAGCATTACATTTCTTAAAAAGGTTTAAAGAGTTTTTTACTGATAGAGTTAAAGTAAAAGAAAAAAAAAAAGAGTCGAGCATCTTACGTTGATTTAAAACAAAAGAAGTATCAGACACTATGGTTAAGCAACAGCATAAGATACTTGTCAAAATGTATGTTGTAGTCTAGCATTACAATTTTAAAAAGGTAGTGTTTGTTACAAGTTAGAAAATAAAAAAGTGTCGAACATCTTACGCTGATCGTGCGTAAAAATACGCATATGAAATAGCATACTATAGTTGTCAAAATCTATGGTGCACTTTTAGAAAGGTAGAGTTTATTTTTTTACTGATACAAGAGTTAAAGTAAAAGAAAAGAAAAAGAGTCGAACATCTTACGCTGATCTAAAACAAAACAAAACACACAAAAAAAAGTATCAGACACGTTCTTGTAAAATAGCATACGGTGGTTGCCAAATCTGTTGCAGTATTAAAAAAGGTAGTGTTTGTTCCTGATACAAGAGTTAAAGTAAAAGAAATATCAGCAACAGCATAAGATATAATCTAGCATTACAACTTTAAAAAGGCAGAGTTTGTCACAAGTTAGAAAATAAAAAGTGCCGAACATCTTACGCTGATCTAAAACAAAACAAAAAAAAAAAAAAAAAATCAGACACATCTTGTCCAAAATGTTGCACTTTTAAAAAGGTACAAGGATACAAGAGTTAAAGTAAAAGAGAAGAAAAAGAACCAAACATCTTACACAGTTCAACGAAAATACATCCTCTCCCTTGCTGACTAAACTCAAAATGAAGTTAGGGATGCAACGGTCAAGCTCCGCCCCCCCTAACACCGTAAGCAGAGGCCAAGGCAAAGATTCAAATGTATGATAAAAGAATTAAACAAAATAAACATTTTAAAATAAAAAAAAAAGACTTTTACTAAACTGTCCACCATCTGCACAGATGGGACGCCTAAGTTTACTTCACTATATTACAAATAGATCCTAATCTAATCATGACAAAACTGTATATCGTTGGAAAGGTCTAAGACTCCAAAATAGATATTTGGCCACTGTTTGTGCTACAAATTATGTAGGAAAAGTAATAGATTAATTTATGACAAGAGTGCACCTCAAAAATCTACATCATAACAGGAGTTCTGACCCTTGTCACAAAAAAAAGACTTTCTTCGCAGGCTTTTTCCCAATCATGTTTTAGAAATTGTAAGAAATTATATATCAGCTGAAAATTTAGGATCTCAAAATGTATCTTTCGAAAACCATTTTAAAATCAGACATTGCATTACCATGAAAAATGTACATCAAAATCAGATTACAAAATGTTTTTGTTCATGAATTATCAAAAAATTAAGTTTAAGTTTAGTGCATTTTCACGTCTATGTTCAAAAATGGGAGTGGCAGTAAAAGGGTTAATAAATCTATGACATTTCTTAATTGATGAAAGCATTCTTCCTGTTTAACATTAATACAAGTAGCTTTTCATTTTAAACATCATACCAGTTTCCTTTCAAACAAACATCTCCTAAGCCACAGGAAAATGTTTCTTTATTTTAGTTTATTTTATTTAGTTATATATACTTCATTCATTTAATTTATTAGATTTTTTTTGTCAATCTTAGAACTTACAGCCATGTTATATCAACTGAAACGCACATATGTATGTACGTGTAGGTAGTTAAATATCAGGATGAATGCAAATGCTTTGTTGCACGCTGCACAATAAAAACAAGAGAGGAGTCCTCGCTGATTTTCTTCCCATTAGACCTGCGGTTCACGCGCATGTAGTTAATTGTCTAAACTTAACATCATCAAACGAAACGTAAATAGCTTGTATCCCAGAGCCCAGTAAACCAGAGAGGTTGGCGTGTGGGGTCTACGATCGGCGATGCAGGGCTTATCAGATCAGCCAGTGTTGTAAAACACTAAAGATGGTTTCTGAGGGTTTGCGACTCATTTACAGTCTAATTGAGGGGATCTGGCATTTTTAACTTTTGTGGGGCTGTGTCAGGTAAAGTTCAGTGATCAAAGCAGATATTTTTTCTAAGATGTTCAGTGATCAAAAGGGTATCTATTCCAACCATTTATGGTATACACCTGTGAGCACAGCTGGGTCTACTGGTGTTGTGAACTTTGCCAAAAAGTTCAGTAGGTCAAAGGATGTGCACTGAACCTTTTTACAACACACAGCTGGATTTGTGTGAGGGCATCGGGTAAATTGTTAGGTTAAGTTGAGGAAGAAAATATTTTGTCTAAGAAAAACAGGAATGTTTATGTGGATCTGGTGAATGTGGCTTCAAACTGATGTTCAGGATGAGGTTAGATAGATAAAGGAGAAGTTGATAACAACAAACTTAAATAGGGACGAAGGTGATTGTTTTAACAAACTGGTGTATGCTGTTGGAAAATTCTTGTTTCATTTTAGTGAATATTGTTTGTTTAGTTACATTTGTTATTTCTTTATATTCACTCCTAGATCTTTCAGTCCTCAACACAAGCAAAGACACGTACACAAACACTCACACAAACACAAGCACAAACATACATGCAAACACAAACATGGACGCAACAACAAACACGCACGTAAACACAAACATACATTCAATCTCGAACACAAAACATAAATGCAAACTCGAACACAAACATACATACAAACTCAAACACAACATGGTAAAAATAAATGCAAATGCAAACATACATGCAACTAAAACAAACACACACATACATGCTAAAACAAACACAAAAAGACAAAGACACATGCAAACACAAACATCCATGCAAACTTAAACACAAAATGGCAAACATAAATGCAAACGCAAACATAAATGCAAACATAACAAACACAAACATGCACGCAAAATCCACATGATGATGGAAAATCGTATGATTAAATAACGATGTAACTTTTAGTTTGACAAATAAGTTAAGTTTTGTAGATTTTTAGATCTTTCACACCTAAAGCCATGATGAGGATTAGAAGTTGTCAAATGGTCCTCTGATGAGTGCAAGACACTTACAAACCTAAACAGACTAAAAATTTGCTGTCGTAAGCTTGTCTGCAACAAAAGAAGTCTTAAACAAGGTGCGACAAGTGACCCCATTTTTACATCAGATTAGATTTTCTTTCTCATTTTAAAATGGTGTTATTAACCATGCTGTTTAAATGCAACATATTTATTGTCACACTGTAATGCTTTATTTCATTAAAATACAAACAACTGTGTCTTTTATAGTTTTATTTTACTATTTGATCAAATAATTGATAGAATCAAGTATTCGATAAGACCCATCTTATCACCCAAGCTGATGTGTCTGACGGTTTGTGATGACATTAATATCTTACTGATACAGATGTGTTAAGATGTTAAGTATGTGTAAAATATTTGTAAAGTTCAATATTACCGTTAAAGCAGTTTAAAAAGCACGTTTTTGTGTAACAGTGTCCTGAGACAAATGGAAATAGAATGTATGAAAGCCTCTTCTTTTAAGATATTTGTAATGCAATGACAACTGAGGTTATTCTCTTGAATATGTATACAGTAACCAGTGAGTTCATGAAACATTACTGTATAAATACATAACCTTGTAAATTCATCATGATTCTATCATATTTATCAATAAAAAAAGACTTACTTTATCTGACTTTCTATGTGACTTTTTTTTTTTTAAGTGCCGACAACCAGTTGGTTGGGAAAATAAATAAATAAATAAATAAATAAATAAATAAATAAATAGGGTTATGTTTCTAAGTTAGAGTGCTTATAGTTTGTAGTAAAATCATCTGTAGCAAACGTAGCAAAACATTTTTATCCCAAAACATTTTTCTTTCAAACTCTCTCTCACACACACACACACAGCTTTTTCAGACGCCCACAAACTGCCAACAACATCCTTAAGTTTGTTTTATCATTCAGCTGTAGCTGAGACCCTTATGAAATTATTTTATGCATTATTACAAGTATAGATGCCGAAAGAGTTCATTAGCCTGTTTAATGTGAATAATATCACTTAAGTTTGACAAACAACGTTCTAACAACAAGTACAACCATTGCAGAAAATGTATTATAACACCACAGTAGGATAAAGCTATGGATGAGCGATTGACCAACTTATCAAATGCTAAACATATTTTTACAAGTTCCTGCTTACATAGTTTAGGATGAAACTTAAAAAAAATATAGGCATGAGCTAACAATCGGTAAAAATACTGGCCACACTCAACATACAGAGGGAGAGACTGAATATTCAGACAGCTAGAGCAGGACCATATTGACTTTTTCTTAAGATAAAGACAATTATTTGGTTTATTTGGTATCTCGCTTCACAACGGTTGCTCCATTACAGCACACACATCAAGTCTTTTTTAGCATGCGTATCTCGTATTATTCTGCAATATAATTGTTTAGTCTAAATATGTTTTAACAGTTCTTTGTGTTGTTAAAGTTGTTAAGCACGTGTAACTAATACCTCACTCAAACGCTGTAGACTTTCAGGTCAGGGAACTACATTACCCAGCATACACCTCGGTCTTCAAACATGGCTGCTGGGGATCCATATCCCAAAACACTTGTACATGGCAGCGCCCAAAATCATTGGACTTTTGTTTATACGCACACTAAGATACCCTATATAAAAAGACTCACATTTCCACAATTTTGTGAAGTATACACTCCTTCCGTGTTGTGATGTGACAAACCCTTTTTTTTTTTTTTTTTTTTGTGATCTGTGTTAGTGATGCATAGCCCGATTCACTTCTGCGAAACGATTCATTTGGACAGTTCGGCTCAATGAACCGGTTCAAAGAACCGATTCATCGGCTTTCTTCTCATCGGTCATTTCTTTTCCAACAACTCAGGGTCATCTTATATCAGTGAAACCATTAAATAAAATTAACTGTGTGAACACGTATTGGTGATTATTGTCTGTTGTTCATTTAAGTTAACAATGTTCGTGATCCTTCATTGTTTGTTTAGCTTATTACTTTTTAGTCAGTTGCAAAAGTGTCAGGCATGAAGTTTATAACCACAGGTTTCGGGTGGCTCAAACAGTCCACCATCTTTTAATGAAATATTCTGTCGAATGTCACTAAGACAAATTATGTATTCATTAAAGCGTTGAATTAATATAAGCGTACAAGTATTCATAACGACAATAAGTACAATGTGCCCTAACAACACAACAGACTGATCCCTGCTAAGTACACCTAAAATTGCTAGACGGCTTGACTTCATCCACGCTAGTACGCAAGGCCTCGTCACGCCGTTGTGAGAGATAAACCACAAAGTTTTTCATAGCGTTATACTTTGAAACAGAACAATTTTATGTTTCCATGACTTTGTTCACTCTTTCTGTTTGAATTTGTGTACCGCAGTCTCACCATCCTTATCTTATTGTCCCACCTAATGGTAATTGTTAGGCCTTACGCTTATGGTGTTGTACGCTTTGTTTTTTTTTTTTAGTTTTGGTTGTCATGTTAGCAAGCCTCTTTGTTCATATTCATCAATATTTCTGCAAATTTGGCTGATTTATTAAAAGATTGCTTTTAAACTCCATCTTCATTCGAGACATTTACATTATATTATTATATTATCCTAGTTTTTATATGCGCGGTGGTACCGTTTTGAAATCATGTAAGAACTCTTTTTAATATATTTTTTTTTTTTGTCTACACTCACACATTTTATTCTATCGACCGGTTTTCTTGTTATTCAACTGATAAGAGATTGCTATTTGTAATAATTTGTCACTTCGAATAAAAGCGTATGCAAAATCATTAAATTAAAATTCAAAAATTGAACTCTGAGAACACAATAACGAGTAAAGTGAGACTTTTATTTCAACAATATATTGATGAATATACATTCATAGATTGATCAAATTGCCATTACAAACAAACAGTGACATTACAGGTAGTCTAGCCAGAAAAGAAAATCTCTGCAGGCCGACATGTTTCGCTCTAATATAAACTCAACCAGCGATTCAACAATTTCACATGTCATATAATCACAATTTTTTGAAGCTAGCAAAACACATAGATCTTTTACAGACGTACACAGACTGAGAACATCGTTAATGTCCATCTCATCCTCACTTTCAGACATCACATCCAGAATTTTTCTGGTAGTTACACAGATTGCCTCCCTGCTGGTGATAAACGTGCTCGTCAAATCAGGCCATGGATTTTTCAGGCCTGTTACAATTTTCATTTCGTTCTTGAGATTTGTCACATGCTTGTTATCCCCCATACAATCATGATTTGGATCGCACTCGTCATCGATGACCGTATGCATCAGTTTGATCATTTGTCCCCTGTAATGGTGTTTAAACATGGGGTCTATGGTGTCTTTTACACCACACATTTTTCCTGCGGCACAGTTGCACTCCATTTGCTCATCCCCAGCCGTGCCGGAACTACAGTCATACTCCATCAGCTTTTGCACAGCGTCAGACAACTTTTTTTAGAATTCAATTCTTTCCGAGACGTAAACTTTGGCCCCTAATCGATATAGAACGTTGTCACTGTTTCCTAGGATCTGGATTAACTGGTTTAACCCACAATGCTCCTGGTCTTGTGGAATTTCAGTTTCAATTTCAAGGTTTATTGGTCAGATCCCCCGAAGTGTTATTAGTAGAAAAATTGCAGCGGTTCCGGCTCAGTCAAATTGGATTCTTGAAGCTGATTCTGTCGATCCATGTAGATAATGTTCAGCTTTTGATCAACAAGGTCTTTCAGCAGCACCACTGACCGTACTGTCAAACCTCTTATTGTTCACAGCTCAGAGTTTATGAGGACACCCGTTGTTGGTTTTAACAATCGGGTCCACCCTCATCCCCCTGTTGTGTGGCGTAAGGGGTGGGTTGTCGCTAGAAGTCATAAACACTGGTCACATCCAAGATAAGTTTCACTCAAGTCAGTTATGATATTTTGTTTAATGATTTTGCATACGCTTTTATTCAAAGTGACAAATTATTACAAATAGCAATCTCTTATCAGTTGAATAACAAGAAAACCGGTCGATAGAATAAAATGTGTGAGTGTAGACAAAAAAAAAAAAAATATTAAAAAGAGTTCTTAAATGATTTCAAAACGGTACCACCGCGCATATAAAAGCTAGGATAATATAATAATATAATGTAAATGTCTCGAATGAAGATGGAGTTTAAAAGCAATCTTTTAATAAATCAGCCAAATTTGCAGAAATATTGATGAATATGAACAAAGAGGCTTGCTAACATGACAACCAAAACTAAAAAAAAAAACACAAAGCGTACAACACCATAAGCGTAAGGCCTAACAATTACCATTAGGTGGGACAATAAGATAAGGATGGTGAGACTGCGGTACACAAATTCAAACAGAAAGAGTGAACAAAGTCATGGAAACATAAAATTGTTCTGTTTCAAAGTATAACGCTATGAAAAACTTTGTGGTTTATCTCTCACAACGGCGTGACGAGGCCTTGCGTACTAGCGTGGATGAAGTCAAGCCGTCTAGCAATTTTAGGTGTACTTAGCAGGGATCAGTCTGTTGTGTTGTTAGGGCACATTGTACTTATTGTCGTTATGAATACTTGTACGCTTATATTAATTCAACGCTTTAATGAATACATAATTTGTCTTAGTGACATTCGACAGAATATTTCATTAAAAGATGGTGGACTGTTTGAGCCACCCGAAACCTGTGGTTATAAACTTCATGCCTGACACTTTTGCAACTGACTAAAAAGTAATAAGCTAAACAAACAATGAAGGATCACGAACATTGTTAACTTAAATGAACAACAGACAATAATCACCAATACGTGTTCACACAGTTAATTTTATTTAATGGTTTCACTGATATAAGATGACCCTGAGTTGTTGGAAAAGAAATGACCGATGAGAAGAAAGCCGATGAATCGGTTCTTTGAACCGGTTCATTGAGCCGAACTGTCCAAATGAATCGTTTCGCAGAAGTGAATCGGGCTATGCATCACTAACACAGATCACAAAAAAAAAAAAAAAAAAAAAGGGTTTGTCACATCACAACACGGAAGGAGTGTATACTTCACAAAATTGTGGAAATGTGAGTCTTTTTATATAGGGTATCTTAGTGTGCGTATAAACAAAAGTCCAATGATTTTGGGCGCTGCCATGTACAAGTGTTTTGGGATATGGATCCCCAGCAGCCATGTTTGAAGACCGAGGTGTATGCTGGGTAATGTAGTTCCCTGACCTGAAAGTCTACAGCGTTTGAGTGAGGTATTAGTTACACGTGCTTAACAACTTTAACAACACAAAGAACTGTTAAAACATATTTAGACTAAACAATTATATTGCAGAATAATACGAGATACGCATGCTAAAAAAGACTTGATGTGTGTGCTGTAATGGAGCAACCGTTGTGAAGCGAGATACCAAATAAACCAAATAATTGTCTTTATCTTAAGAAAAAGTCAATATGGTCCTGCTCTAGCTGTCTGAATATTCAGTCTCTCCCTCTGTATGTTGAGTGTGGCCAGTATTTTTACCGATTGTTAGCTCATGCCTATATTTTTTTTAAGTTTCATCCTAAACTATGTAAGCAGGAACTTGTAAAAATATGTTTAGCATTTGATAAGTTGGTCAATCGCTCATCCATAGCTTTATCCTACTGTGGTGTTATAATACATTTTCTGCAATGGTTGTACTTGTTGTTAGAACGTTGTTTGTCAAACTTAAGTGATATTATTCACATTAAACAGGCTAATGAACTCTTTCGGCATCTATACTTGTAATAATGCATAAAATAATTTCATAAGGGTCTCAGCTACAGCTGAATGATAAAACAAACTTAAGGATGTTGTTGGCAGTTTGTGGGCGTCTGAAAAAGCTGTGTGTGTGTGTGTGAGAGAGAGTTTGAAAGAAAAATGTTTTGGGATAAAAATGTTTTGCTACGTTTGCTACAGATGATTTTACTACAAACTATAAGCACTCTAACTTAGAAACATAACCCTATTTATTTATTTATTTATTTATTTATTTATTTATTTATTTTCCCAACCAACTGGTTGTCGGCACTTAAAAAAAAAAAAGTCACATAGAAAGTCAGATAAAGTAAGTCTTTTTTTATTGATAAATATGATAGAATCATGATGAATTTACAAGGTTATGTATTTATACAGTAATGTTTCATGAACTCACTGGTTACTGTATACATATTCAAGAGAATAACCTCAGTTGTCATTGCATTACAAATATCTTAAAAGAAGAGGCTTTCATACATTCTATTTCCATTTGTCTCAGGACACTGTTACACAAAAACGTGCTTTTTAAACTGCTTTAACGGTAATATTGAACTTTACAAATATTTTACACATACTTAACATCTTAACACATCTGTATCAGTAAGATATTAATGTCATCACAAACCGTCAGACACATCAGCTTGGGTGATAAGATGGGTCTTATCGAATACTTGATTCTATCAATTATTTGATCAAATAGTAAAATAAAACTATAAAAGACACAGTTGTTTGTATTTTAATGAAATAAAGCATTACAGTGTGACAATAAATATGTTGCATTTAAACAGCATGGTTAATAACACCATTTTAAAATGAGAAAGAAAATCTAATCTGATGTAAAAATGGGGTCACTTGTCGCACCTTGTTTAAGACTTCTTTTGTTGCAGACAAGCTTACGACAGCAAATTTTTAGTCTGTTTAGGTTTGTAAGTGTCTTGCACTCATCAGAGGACCATTTGACAACTTCTAATCCTCATCATGGCTTTAGGTGTGAAAGATCTAAAAATCTACAAAACTTAACTTATTTGTCAAACTAAAAGTTACATCGTTATTTAATCATACGATTTTCCATCATCATGTGGATTTTGCGTGCATGTTTGTGTTTGTTATGTTTGCATTTATGTTTGCGTTTGCATTTATGTTTGCCATTTTGTGTTTAAGTTTGCATGGATGTTTGTGTTTGCATGTGTCTTTGTCTTTTTGTGTTTGTTTTAGCATGTATGTGTGTGTTTGTTTTAGTTGCATGTATGTTTGCATTTGCATTTATTTTTACCATGTTGTGTTTGAGTTTGTATGTATGTTTGTGTTCGAGTTTGCATTTATGTTTTGTGTTCGAGATTGAATGTATGTTTGTGTTTACGTGCGTGTTTGTTGTTGCGTCCATGTTTGTGTTTGCATGTATGTTTGTGCTTGTGTTTGTGTGAGTGTTTGTGTACGTGTCTTTGCTTGTGTTGAGGACTGAAAGATCTAGGAGTGAATATAAAGAAATAACAAATGTAACTAAACAAACAATATTCACTAAAATGAAACAAGAATTTTCCAACAGCATACACCAGTTTGTTAAAACAATCACCTTCGTCCCTATTTAAGTTTGTTGTTATCAACTTCTCCTTTATCTATCTAACCTCATCCTGAACATCAGTTTGAAGCCACATTCACCAGATCCACATAAACATTCCTGTTTTTCTTAGACAAAATATTTTCTTCCTCAACTTAACCTAACAATTTACCCGATGCCCTCACACAAATCCAGCTGTGTGTTGTAAAAAGGTTCAGTGCACATCCTTTGACCTACTGAACTTTTTGGCAAAGTTCACAACACCAGTAGACCCAGCTGTGCTCACAGGTGTATACCATAAATGGTTGGAATAGATACCCTTTTGATCACTGAACATCTTAGAAAAAATATCTGCTTTGATCACTGAACTTTACCTGACACAGCCCCACAAAAGTTAAAAATGCCAGATCCCCTCAATTAGACTGTAAATGAGTCGCAAACCCTCAGAAACCATCTTTAGTGTTTTACAACACTGGCTGATCTGATAAGCCCTGCATCGCCGATCGTAGACCCCACACGCCAACCTCTCTGGTTTACTGGGCTCTGGGATACAAGCTATTTACGTTTCGTTTGATGATGTTAAGTTTAGACAATTAACTACATGCGCGTGAACCGCAGGTCTAATGGGAAGAAAATCAGCGAGGACTCCTCTCTTGTTTTTATTGTGCAGCGTGCAACAAAGCATTTGCATTCATCCTGATATTTAACTACCTACACGTACATACATATGTGCGTTTCAGTTGATATAACATGGCTGTAAGTTCTAAGATTGACAAAAAAAATCTAATAAATTAAATGAATGAAGTATATATAACTAAATAAAATAAACTAAAATAAAGAAACATTTTCCTGTGGCTTAGGAGATGTTTGTTTGAAAGGAAACTGGTATGATGTTTAAAATGAAAAGCTACTTGTATTAATGTTAAACAGGAAGAATGCTTTCATCAATTAAGAAATGTCATAGATTTATTAACCCTTTTACTGCCACTCCCATTTTTGAACATAGACGTGAAAATGCACTAAACTTAAACTTAATTTTTTGATAATTCATGAACAAAAACATTTTGTAATCTGATTTTGATGTACATTTTTCATGGTAATGCAATGTCTGATTTTAAAATGGTTTTCGAAAGATACATTTTGAGATCCTAAATTTTCAGCTGATATATAATTTCTTACAATTTCTAAAACATGATTGGGAAAAAGCCTGCGAAGAAAGTCTTTTTTTTTGTGACAAGGGTCAGAACTCCTGTTATGATGTAGATTTTTGAGGTGCACTCTTGTCATAAATTAATCTATTACTTTTCCTACATAATTTGTAGCACAAACAGTGGCCAAATATCTATTTTGGAGTCTTAGACCTTTCCAACGATATACAGTTTTGTCATGATTAGATTAGGATCTATTTGTAATATAGTGAAGTAAACTTAGGCGTCCCATCTGTGCAGATGGTGGACAGTTTAGTAAAAGTCTTTTTTTTTTATTTTAAAATGTTTATTTTGTTTAATTCTTTTATCATACATTTGAATCTTTGCCTTGGCCTCTGCTTACGGTGTTAGGGGGGGCGGAGCTTGACCGTTGCATCCCTAACTTCATTTTGAGTTTAGTCAGCAAGGGAGAGGATGTATTTTCGTTGAACTGTGTAAGATGTTTGGTTCTTTTTCTTCTCTTTTACTTTAACTCTTGTATCCTTGTACCTTTTTAAAAGTGCAACATTTTGGACAAGATGTGTCTGATTTTTTTTTTTTTTTTTGTTTTGTTTTAGATCAGCGTAAGATGTTCGGCACTTTTTATTTTCTAACTTGTGACAAACTCTGCCTTTTTAAAGTTGTAATGCTAGATTATATCTTATGCTGTTGCTGATATTTCT
Source organism: Cirrhinus mrigala (assembly GCA_036247105.1). Lineage (NCBI taxonomy): Eukaryota > Metazoa > Chordata > Actinopteri > Cypriniformes > Cyprinidae > Cirrhinus > Cirrhinus mrigala. Next base: position 462,933 of record JAMKFB010000704.1, on the reverse strand, counting down.
TTTACTTTAACTCTTGTATCAGGAACAAACACTACCTTTTTTAATACTGCAACAGATTTGGCAACCACCGTATGCTATTTTACAAGAACGTGTCTGATACTTTTTTTTGTGTGTTTTGTTTTGTTTTAGATCAGCGTAAGATGTTCGACTCTTTTTCTTTTCTTTTACTTTAACTCTTGTATCAGTAAAAAAATAAACTCTACCTTTCTAAAAGTGCACCATAGATTTTGACAACTATAGTATGCTATTTCATATGCGTATTTTTACGCACGATCAGCGTAAGATGTTCGACACTTTTTTATTTTCTAACTTGTAACAAACACTACCTTTTTAAAATTGTAATGCTAGACTACAACATACATTTTGACAAGTATCTTATGCTGTTGCTTAACCATAGTGTCTGATACTTCTTTTGTTTTAAATCAACGTAAGATGCTCGACTCTTTTTTTTTTTCTTTTACTTTAACTCTATCAGTAAAAAACTCTTTAAACCTTTTTAAGAAATGTAATGCTAGACTACAACATAGATTTTGACAACTATCGTATGCTTTTGTTTTACACAGTCGTGTCTGACTGCTTTTTGTTACTGCTTAACGCTCGTGTTTAGTACATTTTTATTTATTTAAATATATCACCAAAATTGTTTAACAATACATAAATGCACGTCTTGACTTGTTTTACCGTTTTCTGGAAAAACACAGTCGTCACAGTGTTTCTATTGTACGTGAAAAACTTTAATAAAAATTATCCCTTGATCCCGTTTTACCAATCATACATCGTTTCACAATTTAAAGTTTAAAGCACATAGTTTTGAACAGTTTTCAATGGCCCCGCTTCACAAAAACACTTTCCCGAACGATAAGATAACGGTCATAAATTCCTTTGAATTACTGAGGTGAATAAACAGATGTACAAACAGATGGTCAGTTCAGGGGGTGGGGGTGTACAAAAACAGGTGTCCAAACAGGTGTCCAGTTGTGGGGTGGGAGGGTGGGGGGTGAGGAATTTTTATGACGGGCAATAAATCATATTTTGACACATAGTGCCCGGGATCCTCTCTCATATACCTTCCAACGTATATGTATTCTCTATTTTTATCAGGAGCATCAAGAGGACATAAAGTGGAAGTTTGTAAAGGTCCATCGTGGTGCTGGAAACAGAGTCACTGTGAGTTTTTCTGTGGGGTGGTGAAAGGTCCTGCCTTTCTACAGATGGACTGTAAAAATCAACAGAATGCCATCAAAGACTACCGGGGGGAGAATCAGATGAAGCAAGAGACACTGCATGAAAATGCGCGTTTCCGGACTGTTCACGGCAGCGCACAAACCCGTAAACGGCTCGTTCCCGGCAGTTTCCGTGTATGTGCACTGGCGTTTCTGATTTCTTGACACGGACAGAAACGGACTTTTTTGTGAGCGGCAGTTTTCCAGTCCGCTCACTAACGCGATAATCCCCCAGACACAGACGGAAATGTTGATGCACTCGCCGGTAAATTCACGTGTCGTCCAGTGCACGAGAAGTAAATCCCCCGCAAAATCCAGGGTACAAGCAGTTAAATCTCCGTAAACTGACGATCATATATCTCAGTAAACGTCTGTAAATTACCGTGCACTTAATATATTTTAAATTCTACTGGCCTTCTTATCAAAAATGCGTCATATGCACCTATAAACGCTGTAAAGAAAGCCACAAACACAGCAAAGTATCAACAAAACTCTTATTTTTTCAGCAAATGCAGGACTGCAAACATTTAACAGGACTGCAAATATTATTCAACAAATGCAACAGGACTGCTACATTTAACTAATCATTTAGATTGAGAAAAATATTTTGCAAACACAGACATATAACACAGTTCAAGTAAATCATTAAACTGATTAAAAAAAAAGAAACAAAAAAATATACTTATCAAAAACAAACATAATAACGAATACACTTGCAATGGACACTGCAAAGTCAGGGCAGTGATTGCCGCTCCATCTCAGTCACTCACACGTACTCGACACCATCAGGACCATGCCATTTTTTTTCCATTTAATTCTGCCCTTCAGAAGCTACAGATGATACTGTTATGCTCATAAATTGACACACCCTTAGCAGAACATGCAATCATTTTAACCAAAGAGGGATCACAAACATTGCATGCTATTTTTTAGTACTGTACTGAATAAACAGTTTTTACAGATATAAAAGATACTTACATATACTGAATTAATAAAAAATTAAACTGAATTTATAAAAATGAAAATATATAATTTATAAAAATGTTCAAAAGTTTACATACACTTGATTCTTAATACTGTGAGATTACCCAGATGACCCACAGTTTTTATGTTTTATGTTTTTCACGAGTCCCGTGATGGCTGCAGGTTCTACAATCTTCTTATGCTTACAGTGTTTTGCTTGCTGTTCTTCAGAAAAATTCTCCAAGTCACACAAATTCTTTGGTTTTCCAGCATCTTCTGCATATTTGGCCCCTGTCCAACAATGATTTATGATTTTGAGATCCATTGTTTCACTCTGAGGAAAACTGAAGGACTCAAACACAACTATTATAAAAGGTGAAAACATTCACTGATGCTCCAGAATGAAACACATTAAAAGCTTTTGAACAGGATGATGATGAGTAAATTATATTTGTTCTTCTATAACTTCCCTTCAGAAGCTAAATAAAATACGGAAACACTTAACTTTTTTTGCTAATAGCTTAGCATAGATCATTTAATCAGATTAGACCGTTAGATCGAGCAAGATGCTAACGGTCTAATCTGATTCAATGATCTATGCTAAGCTATTAGCAAAAAAAGCTATATTCCAGTGAATGAATTCGTGTTTATTATGAACTGATTCACAATATAGGGAGCGAAATAGGACGCACCCGGTGTGAACGGAGTTTGTTTACACAAAATAACATTCAATAATGTTAGATAAAGTATTTAAATGCTACATTCAATAATAATGTATTAACTTTACATCACTTGTAAAAACTATAAGGCATACTTGTCATGTTGTAGTGATTTAAACACTTCAGATAATTAAAAATAAACTTTTCTTCAGCTTTTAAATACAGGAGAGGAGCGCAGCACAGCCTTATAAAACATGTCAGAGGTATTCAGAATTTTATTCTTGGTGAAATACACTTTAAAATACGATGTCTAATTGAGTGCTACAGGTAACTACCAACAAGAGTCTGTAGCACATCTAATATGTGGGACTATGTCTAAAAGGCAGAACAGGGATTGAATTTTACAGCTGACTAAATAAAACAAATAAACAGTTCAACAAACAAACAAATGGGTTTACTTTTATATCCTATTTATGCAAGATTTTTTCAACATGCATTAATGAATTGATACAATCGTCTATTTCCATCCCAGCAGGCACACAGTGTCATAAGACCTTGATATTTGGTTAAATTTTGTTTATGACGCTGGGCAACCAAAACCCAATGTCAGTTCAAACCCAGCAAACGCAGAACGTTCCCCTAACGTTGCCCTAATGTTCCCCTATGGTTCCCGTTTGGTTATTTTTTTGGGAACCAAATGAGAACGTTCTAGGAACATTCCCTGTAGGTTCTCTTTTTAATAACCTACAGGGAACGTTCCCTGTAGGTTATTTTTAGATTGCATTTTTACAACCTACAGGGTACGTTCTCGGAACGTTGCGGGAACGTTCCCGGAACGTTCCCGATAGGTTCCCAGAACGTTCCCCTAACCAGCAGGGAACGTTCTATTTACGTTAAGAAAACTTTCCTGGCTAACCAATAGGGAACGTTCTTGGTAACGTTCTGGGAACCAAAACCTAACGTTCCCAGAACGTTCTGGGAACCAAAAATTGTTAGCTGGGAAGTCATGTAAAGTCATCTTCACCAAATCTCACAATAAATGTTGAGAACATTATTTTGTTAATGAATTGAATTAACATTTTAAGTTTTTTATTGAAGGTCTTTATTGAAATGCCTTGATTATTTTGTGAGACGTGTTAGTATAAAATTTTGAGCAATTAAGAGTAACAATATTCCAGGGAAAATCTAATTGAGACACTAAGCGTTAGTTTGCATTTATTTTATTTTCTGTTAATTATTCTCATCTTAAACAGGACAGAGTGTTCAAACATACAGAAAAACTCCTGGTGAAGCAACTGAGATCCATGTAAAACATTAATATAAAGATGGCATTTATTAAAGAGGAGAGTGAAGACATGAAGATTGAAGAAACTTTCAGAGTAAAACATGAAGATACTGAGGAACAAACAACAATGTTGTTTATTAAAGAGGAGAGTGAAGACATGGGGATTGAAACATTCAGAGTCAAATATGAAGATACTGAGGAACAAACAGGTTGGTTTTTATTCTTAAAGTTGGACTATTTTGTCCTATACATTTTCTCAATGCATTTGCCTGTGGCAGGTGTTTTTGTACACTTTCTCTCCACAAAGAACAAAGCATGAATAACATGATATCTGCCTTTAGATATCTTGTCTGTATCTTGTCTAAATGTCTTGAAAAGCAATGCCTCGCACATCCTGAAAAGCGCTTGTGGTACTTGCTGCAAATAAATATTGAAACCTCCTCAGTGAAGAACCATATTAAATCCAACTATATATATATAGATGTCTTTTGTGGTTTCAGTTATTCCTAAAAGTGTTTAATGAATCATAATTTGTTTGTGACAGTGTTTGTATGCTGATTTCACACACAAGTTTGCATGTACTTTTATTTATCAAATTGGACCCACTGTCTATCAAAGGGAACGTATACATGGATAAAAAGCAGAGGACCTAATACAGAGCCCTGTGGTACTCCATACTTGTTTGATGAGATATTTTCATTTATACAAGAAAGTGTTAGTGGTCAGATATATGAGACATAAACCAACAAATGCATCTTGTCCAGAATAATTTTCAAGATACCCAAGAGAATGGCATGGTCTACATTGTCATAAAATCTAATAGCACATGGAGGAATGTATGTAGCCATGATTATATGTCAAAACTTATTCATTTGTAGTTTTAACGAGCACAGATTCTAATGAAAATTGCAAAGTTGAGATCTGTCTATAACCAGTTCTCATGAGTCAGGCTTCTTCATAAGGGGTTTGATAACTGCCAGCTTATTTGGGATGTTTCCTAAAGAAAGCAAAGAGTTAAAAATATTGAGAACAGGATTACAAGCAACACCTCTTTCAGTAGCTTAGTGATAGTGTTTATTATAAATGTTGTTGGTTTTGATGTTATACATGCACAGACATTTCAAAGGGTTTTTGCAGTAACTAACAGGCAACACTTTTGCCAGTAAGTTACTGTAATTAAGATTTACAGTTGCAAACTGTATTTAATTTACAGCTGCAAACTGTACTGTTTTACATTAAAATACTATTTTTAAAAAAAGTCAAATTTATCAGTACACTACTGTAATTCATTCATTTAAATATAGATTTCAGTAGATTTTAGCATTTTATTTCGAATTCATTTAAATTTATTTTATTTTTACTCTACATAGGTACTACTGGTATTCAATTTTAAATCAGACACAATAATTACAAAATATCAAATTCTTTATTTAAAACAATGCATGTATAACACTTAAAATACAGTCTTCCACTGCTGGAACAGTGCATCTTCATTATTTCTCCTGTCTTGGCATTGCGTTTTGCAGTGCATTATGTTGTATCCTCTGGATTTGTCCTTACAAAGAATCTATAGGCAACAGAAACATAATGGAGAAAAAGACATGCAGCCAAAGAATACACAGCCATCTGCCAAACCCAGGTGCTGCTCCAAAACGTGGCCACCACCTTTGCTCACCATCCACTTAGTGACAGGAATGTCTTCTCTGAAAAACAAGAAGTAGAAATGGCATACTTTTAAAAGGAAAAACCCACAGAGAATACACAAACTTCTCAAAACCGTAGTTGTTCCCTTACCATGAAATATCAGTCTCAGAGTGGTTGGCATGCTCATGTCTTTCTTGATGCTTCATTGCAGTTGCCTTTAAAACACAAATGTGTAAAATGCAGTAAATCTTAAATTCCATTAATAATTATAACAAACTAATTCTAAAACTAGAAAGGCAGCTAACAGCCATATAACATGTTTAACCTAGATAACATACGATTATATTTTCTTTATTAACTACTAACAACACCTGAACAAAATTTCACAGTAGTTAATCTAATGTTAATATAAGATAAGTATTACTTATTAAAAATAATTTTAATTCGATAACTTAATTCAATAAACTGACAAAAGCAGCTTTAAACGACAGTGCAGTTTACCGTAGTAAAGTTTGTAACCACCATGTTGACGGGTAAATATTACTAGGTTAAACTGGTGTGCAAAAGTCTGACAAACACTCAGACAAACGTACATATATTTTTACCTTACTTGCTTGTTTTAATCTCTCGTAAATTGCATCGACAGTGTAGATGTTCTCCGGAGCTCTTCATCTCCGGGCAAACACCCACTGCTTCAGCGTCTTCCTCGGACACGAGTGGCGCGGTGCAGCACGACTCAAAAAAAGAGAATATAGAACCCATTATATATAATATCTACAGTGGATGCGGACAGTAAAGTGATGCCCCAGTATATTTCTGACAGATGTACTCCAAGCGCTTGCTGTGTTTGACATGAAGGACAAACGAATTTTCCAGTCATTACAAGCGATGCAACACATCCAGTGTAGTCCTTCCCAAGCTGTTGCGGCATTGTAGACATGGTGTAGGGTAAATCGTGTCAATCCAAATATAATAAATGAGGAAAATAAAATGACCTCAATAGAATGCCAATGAGGCTGTTACGGCAAATACAGTAGTATACAGCAATTTTAGAAAATACAGTAAGTCTCTGTATGTGGGGTCTGACGTCACAGAAAATTCACATGATGCAATGGTTATTACAATTATTTACTGCAAAGGGAATTTGCAGTATTATACTGGGTGATACACAGTTAATAACTAGAAATCAAAGATATGTCTAACAGTGTCTAAAAGTATTGAAGTCTGTTGTTTTGTGGAGTTAACTGGTATTGGTCTCTTTTTGCTTTAGGTCTGATGCTGCAGAAAGAGGAAAGTCAAGAACTGAATGAAACAGAAAATGAAATTCAACATGAAAAACATCATGATTTCATACCTGGAGAAAAGCCGTACACATGCCCTCAGTGTGGAAAGAGTTTCATTAATAAAACAAGCCTTAACAGACACATGAGAATTCACACTGGAAAGAAACCTTACATCTGCGAACTATGTGGAAAGAGTTTCAGTGCAAAAGGACACCTTAATCAGCACATTAGAGTCCACACTGGAGAAAAGCTTTACACCTGCCAACAATGTGGAAAGAATTTCACTACAAAAAGAAATCTTGAAGGCCATATGAAAATTCACACTGGAGAAAAGCCTTACACATGCCCTCAATGTGGAAAGTGTTTCAATAATATATCCAATTTTAAAAAGCACAGTAGAAGTCACACTGGAGAGAAACCTTACACCTGCGAACTGTGTGGAAATTGTTTTACTGAAAAAGGAAGTCTTAAAAAGCACATGATGAGAATTCACACTGTAAAACAGTCTTTCTCATGTCCTCAGTGTGGAACTGGTTTCAAACATAAAATATCCTTTAATAACCACATGAAGACTCACTCAAGATCACAGCTTTGTATGTCATTAGTGTGGAAGGAGTTTCTCGGACAGGAAACACTGTAAGGATCATGTAATAACTCACATCAAAGGAAGCCTTTCATTTGCCATCACTGTGTACAAACTTGCTCAGAAAAAGCAAACCATAAGATTCACAATGAATAGAAGCCTGTCACATACCATCACTGAGAAAAGAATTTTAGATTGAAAGAAAATTAAAGTCACACAAGGTGTCACACTGAAGAGATGATGTTCACTTGTCTAAAAGCAATAATTCAACCAAAAATGAAAATTGTCATCATTTACTCACCCTCAAGTTGTTTTAAACCTGTGTTAGTTTCTTTGATTTATGACCCTCTAATTGGACGGACACAGGCGCACATGCTGATTTCTCACATGAAGACCGGCATCCCTTTAAGTAATCCAGTCGCTGGAGAGTGTTGATTTGGTGTAATTGAGATGGTGAATCAGTGTGTAGTAGAAAAAGTTAGCAAGATGTTATATTCTGGTGTGGAGTGATTTTATTTCTTTGCTCTCTAGTTCTTGTATGTTTATTTTTTTTTCTTGAAGAAGCTGACAGACAAGTACAGTATGTAGGAGAAGAGGATCAAGATGTCTTCAGAATTATTTCTGATGTTTTCTATAAAGGGATTGATTTCCTTTCCTCTCCTCTTCTAGTATATAATGAAAATGCAATCGTAGTTTTCCTAAAACTAGCATATTTATTCTGGAGTTTATGTTAAAAGCAATGTGTGTATTTGGTGTGTGAGGTGACTGAGGGTCTGACACATGTCAGGAATGCAGTAACGGTGTTTACTCATTTAGCCCAGCTAATTTGATTTTCTCATATATCAAAGAAATAACTGTCCTGTGCGAGTAATGGATTCTCTTTCAAATTTAGTCCATCATGAAATGATTTATACAGTGGTGTTTCAGTGTGTATTTCTGATGTTCCTTCTGTAAAGTTTACTACTTTATCCAAGATTTAACACCTGCTGTAAAGATTTCAGAATTGGTACATAATGGAGTGCTCTGTTTTTCTTTGAGTCTAATATATATTCAGTTGGCTCAGCTACATTAAAATGACTCTTATAGTAAGCCTGTCATCTCCATGAAGTAGACAGAGGACCATTGTCTGGGTCAGTTGCACAATGAATAGGATTTGATGCACAAAGCGTTGATGCCAACTCCTGCAGTACACTCTCCTCTATCTGGTAACTGTGATGCTGAAAGACTTGACTAACAATGCTCTGTGTAATTGGCACACTCAGAGAGACAATTAAAAACCGTGACTCACAGAGAAGATCATTAATAGCTGAGCTAGATACAAGATATATGTTCTCTAGCTTTAATAACACTGAAGCTAGTTTTACTTCAATGTCATTCAAAAGGTCTTTCCCTTCAGCAGATAAGAGTTTCACTTATCCAAAGATGTTCTGAGGGCAGAAAGGAAAAGGATTGGTTTACAGATTCAACCAATGAAATTGAAGCAGAGGCGGGGTCAGGAAATTTGGACGTGTGGAGGGAATGCTTCAGACAGAAACATTATTAAGGCTTCGTGGGAGGCATTTGCTGCAAGGTAAGTGAATTTACCATGTATTTTATTTAAAAAATAATGATAAATCAACATAACTCTAACGTTTACTGAGATAATTAGCCGGCAAAGACGCACAGAACAAGTAATCATCGACTACATGGATCATCAACTGCTTTATCAGTCGATCGCACCAAAGCTGCTTATGGGGTAGATTGAGTAAAACATGCTTTTCCAATGCTACCGCGCTGTCTGTGATACCGATATCAGCGACAACAGAACTCGTTCAAATCTCCATGACATTTCATTAGTCGGTTAGCGCTAGCATTAACATCAGCGCTGCTCTCGGGCAGGAGTACTCAATAGGTTCGTATTACTGTTATTTTTACTAAACTATGCGCTGCTCTCGGGCAGGAGTACTCAATAGGTTCGTATTACTGTTATTTTTACTAAACCATGCGCTGCTCTCGGGGCAGGAGTACTGAATAGGTTCATATTACTGTTATTTTTACTAAACTATGCGCTGCTCTCAGGCAGGAGTACTCAATAGGTTCGTATTACTGTTATTTTTATTAAACCATGCGCTGCTCTCAGGGCAGGAGTACTCAATAGGTCCGTATCACTGTTATTCTTAGTGTACTATGCACTGCTCTCAGGGCAGGAGTACTGAATAGGTTCATATTACTGTTATTTTTATTAAACTATGCGCTGCTCTCGGGGCAGGAGTACTGAATAGGTTCATATTACTGTTATTTTTACTAAACTATGCGCTGCTCTCGGGGCAGGAGTACTCAATAGGTTCGTATTACTGTTATTTTTACTAAACTATGCGCTGCTCTCAGGGCAGGAGTACTGAATATGTTCATATTACTGTTATTTTTACTAAACTATGCGCTGCTCTCGGGGCAGGAGTATTCAATAGGTTCGTATTATTGTTATTTTTACTAAACTGTGCGCTGCTCTCGGGGCAGGAGTACTCAATAGGTTCGTATTACTGTTATTTTTACTAAACTGCTCTGCTCTCGGGGCAGGAGTACTCAATAGGTTCGTATTACTGTTATTTTTACTAAACTATGCGCTGCTCTCAGGGCAGGAGTACTCAATAGGTCCGTATCACTGTTATTCTTAGTGTACTATGCACTGCTCTCAGAGCAGGAGTACTGAATATGTTCATATTACTGTTATTTTTACTAAACTATGCGCTGCTCTCGGGGCAGGAGTATTCAATAGGTTCGTATTATTGTTATTTTTACTAAACTGTGCGCTGCTCTCGGGGCAGGAGTACTCAATAGGTTCGTATTACTGTTATTTTTACTAAACTATGCGCTGCTCTCAGGGCAGGAGTAAAAATAACAGTACTAAACTGAATTATGCGCTGCTCTTTGGCCAGGAGTACTCAATAGGTTCGTATTATCGTTATTTTTTACTAAACTATGCACTGCTCTCAGGGCAGGAGTACTGGATAGGTTCATATTACTGTTATTTGCCATGTACTATGCGCTACGCACATCAAAGTATTTCTGTATGACTATAGGCCTGTCATTGACTTTTTCATGTAGTTTTTATTCTCTTTGCAGAAAAACTTCTTGGAAAAAGCAGAAGTCATCACTGGTCCATACTTGGAGAAAGGGAATCTCTGGACTTTCTTTGTAAGTTTATCTAGTTTTAGTTGAGAAGCTTTTTTTTGAAGTGCCCATGTCAGAAACTCCAGTCTCACTTCCTGTTACCAATTACCTGTTAGGTTTGTTTGCATAATTCCAGCCTATGGACTTCATTAGCTCTCCCTCAAACGTCTACTTTGATCTGCCCTCAGTCATTGTGGTTGTAGCTGAGACCAGAGTATAGTAGGCTCTAGGAGTGGCAGGGTTTAAAGATGTATTACATGTCCTTAAGAAATTGTCAATTTTGAGGGAGTTGTAAGTGATTTTTATCTTTAATCTTATGATTTTGCTAGTAATTCTGTTTGTTTACATTGCTATATTTCAGATGCTGTGCAGTGAGATGGTCAGTGATGTCGTGTTCCTGGCATGGAAGTTTCCTGCTCAAAAGAAAGTGGTCCAGAAAATATATGAAAATGAGGATGTTCATGATTCAATATCCCAAACTAAAGCCTTTACGTAAAATTTCTTTTTTTTTTTCCTTCCTTTCTTTTATCATGACTGTCAGCGTAAATTAAAACAAAATTCTTTATGCATTTCAATTGCAGGAAGACCATACAAACATTTCTGGAGACTTTGAGAGACTGGTTTTGAGAAGATATTTGGCAAAGCAACCTATGACCTTGGGCTTGGTTTAAAGGGAGCCTGTTCAAATTTGTTCTTAGACTCATGTCTAGAATAAAAATAAAAAATACAAAAATAAAAAACTTAAAAACCTCTAGGAATGATGATATCCACTAGTTAAGACTACAGCAGTTTAATGACACATCTTGCTGAACTTTTTTGTTGTGAAATGTCCTCTGTTTTATACATGCATTTAATTCACTGGATTTGTTTGTAATTTGTAATTGTATAAAAATAGAAAGAAGTCGTAATTAAACTTATTTTATTGTAATATTGGACCTGTAAACTGATTATTTTCAATCATTTCTTTCATTTTGTTCTTAAACAGTCTGTACAACAGACATTGAATGATACAACAGTAACAACACGATTATTAAAAAAAATAATAAATAAATAACTCACAAGTTATAATTAAAATTACAAGTCTTAATTTCTCTCCAATAGTCCATGGGAGGAACATTAAGTGGTTGCACAAAAAATGACTGGTACCTTTTGTAATCACATTTATGTATCACCAAGTGAACTCTGTGAGAGAAGCCCTATTCGGACAGTAGGAACATATGTGAAAATTTATGTACATGGCACCTCAGTGATAAAACTAATGGATTTGATTTATTCACAGTGTGATCATATGAACCCAGGAATGCACTGCTCATATGGCCTGTCGCATAGTTGTCTGCTATAAATTAAATGGCACATGTTTGGATTACGAATAAATTTAAATTTAATATTTTATTTAAATCTCAGGTTCAAAAATAGACCCACTATAGCTGAAATGGTTTTCTTAAATTTTATCTCTCAAAATGATAGGTGTCATGAGAAATGTAAAGATTAGCAGAAATAAGTTGCATGCAAACCTCTTATTTACATGAGGTAAATCAATCACGTTTATTTATACAGCGCTTTTTAACAAAACAGGTTGTGTCAAAGCAACTTTACAGTTTTTAATAGGACAATAGTGTGTCAATAATGCAAAAGTTCCATGTTGCAGCAAAGTCAGATTGCAGAGGACTCATTTAAGACATTTAGGGATGTAGAGGTGGTCTCTAGGTGCTGATCCATCATCTGGTGACCTTGGAATAAGAAAGAAACAGACTAATATTAGTGTAGATGCCATTCTTCTTATGATGCAATGAGTACATCAGGTGTTATGGAAATTATTCCCGGTTCCGGTTGACCTAATTAATGCAGCCTAACCATCCTTTAACGGACTTGAATTATAGAAATGTGTTAATGTGTTGTGTTGACCAGGTTAAAGAGATGGGTCTTTAATCTAGATTTAAACTGACAGAGTGTGTCTGCCTCCTGAACAGTGTTGGGTAGATTGTTCCAGAGTCTGGGCGCTAAATAAGAAAATTATCTGCCGCCACAGTTGATTTTGATACTTTGGGTATTTTCAAAGTTTTGAGAACGCAGCGGACATGAGGGACTATAATGACAAGGCTGCTTGGTTTATATTTTTATGTATGTAATTGTAGGCCTATATTTTAAAATTGTATTGCATACATATTACTGCCATAATAATGACTAATTTAAAATGTTTAAGTACTTTTCTTGTCTTTTTGTTCTTAACAGCTCCTACCTGCTGTGCTGGAGAAGTTATTAAATATTTTTGTTGTAGTTCATTTTGAATCGATTTCTTCGACCACACAACCTTGGTGCCTAAAAAACAACATGTAATTTGGCTGGGAATTTTTACAAGGGTGATGGGAGAAAAACACCAACATTCTGGATTCGGATGGCCCTGTAAATGTTGAAAATCGCTTGCGTCCCCATGATTAACAGTTACCCACTGAATCTGGCTATTATGTGCTTTTATCAGGTGGATCCAAACTTACACCATTTTTCATACATCTCCATTTTTGCACCATTTTGGACTCGGCAGTATCAGATCTTCAGTGTTAGCTCCTTTGATTTGTCCAGATTTTGCAACTCCTCCAGGTAACTGAAGAATAAAATAAAAGATCAATCAATCATACAGAAATTGTCTACTGTTTTATAAATATAATGGTAATGTAATACAGACCAACTGAGTACTACTGCACCGAGAGCAGCGCATAATTCAGTTTAGTACTGTTATTTTTTACTCCTGTCCTGAGAGCAGTGCATAGTTTAGTAAAAATAACAGTAATACGAACCTATTGAGTACTCCTGCCCCGAGAGCAGCGCATAATTCACTTTAGTACTGTTATTTTTTACTCCTGCCCTGAGAGCAGCGCATAATTCGCTTTAGTACTGTTATTTTTTACTCCTGCCCTGAGAGCAGCGCATAGTTTAGTAAAAATGACAGTAATATGAACCTGTTGGAATACTCCTGCCCCGAGAGCAGCGCATAATTCAGTTTAGTACTGTTATTTTTTACTCCTGTCCTGAGAGCAGTGCATAGTTTAGTAAAAAATAACAGTAATACGAACCTATTGAGTACTCCTGCCCCGAGAGCAGCGCATAGTTTAGTAAAAATAACAGTAATATGAACCTGTTGGAATACTCCTGCCCCGAGAGCAGCGCATAATTCAGTTTAGTACTGTTAGATTTACTCCTGTCCTGAGAGCAGCGCAAAATTCACTAAAAATAACAGTAGTACGAACCTATTGAGTACTCCTGCCCCGAGAGCTTCGCATAGTTTAGTAAAAATAACAGGAATACAAACCTATGGAATACTCCCGCCCAGAGAGCTTCGCATAGTTCAGTAAAAATAACAGTAATACGGACCTATTGAGTACTCCTGCCCTGAGAGCAGCGCATGGTTTAATAAAAATAACAGTAATACGAACCTATTGAGTACTCCTGCCCTGAGAGCAGTGCTTAATTCAGTTTAGTACTGTTATTTTACTCCTGCCCTGAGAGCAGCGCTGATGTTAATGCTAGCGCTAACTGACTAATGAAATGTCACGGAGATTTGAACGAGTTCTGTTGTCGCTCATATCGGTATCACAGACAGCGCGGTAGCATTGGAAAAGCATGTTTTACTCAATCTACCCCATAAGCAGCTTTGGTGCGATCGACTGATAAAGCAGTTGAATGAAAATGCATATGATATGAAGTCGATGATTACTTGTTCTGTGCGTCTTTGCCGGCTAATTATCTCAGTAAACGTTAGAGTTATGTTGATTTATCATTATTTTTTAAATAAAATACATGGTAAATTCACTTACCTTGCAGCAAATGCCTCCCACGAAGCCTTAATAATGTTTCTGTCTGAAGCATTCCCTCCACACGTCCAAATTTCCTGACCCCGCCTCTGCTTCAATTTCATTGGTTGAATCTGTAAACCAATCCTTTTCCTTTCTGCCCTCAGAACATCTTTGGATAAGTGAAACTCTTATCTGCACATAAAACATCCTTTGCTATATAACAATCTAACTTTACAATTTTTCAGATCTGAATACTAAGATACTCCAACAAATTCAAATGCTGGAACAGAGACAAGCTGTCATCATGAATGACTTGGCAAAAGTTAAGTCTGTTCTCATGAAGCGGGCAGAAGAAGATGCCCATGAGGAACTTTTTAAACAACAACAGTGCTCCAGCTTTGAAACGTTTGAAGCCTTCTGTCAGAGGCTTGAAGAAGACAAAAATTATCAAGAGCTTTATGTTAGTACTACTATATAAATTTAGCGTTTATTTTTACAACAAAGCCACAGTTTTATTGTTTTTTTTTGCAGCAGATACCATGTAAAAGAAATGTTGAAGCCTGGTATATTTTAATCATGACAATATTATGTATGTTTTTGTCAGGTACACTATCTCATCCATACTCACGGCAGCTCCAATATAGGTGAGATGGTGAGACAGGCTTTAAAAAGCATAGTGTCAGACAATGTTCTCTGTCTGTATAACAGAACGGGGAAAGATGGGAAGAAGGTGTTGCCACCTGTGCTCCTGACATGTTTGAAAAGTAAGTGTTTAATTTTTGTTTTGTGCATCTGGATGCTGCTATAGAAATTGTAATGTTAACACCTTGCTCTTTGTGTTTTTAGAATGTGTCAGGTCTTTTCACAAACAAAATGAAATAGAGGTGAAGAAGCTAAAAGTAATCACCAGAACAACACCAGACGTGGAATGTATTCGCCAAGTAGAAATTTTTTTGTCCAACGCCAACACCAGGCTGAAAAGGAAACCAAATAAAGGAAAAAGCTGACTTTTTGTTTGATTGTTTTTATTGATGGAAATAAAGAATGTGGGTGTAAAAGTTTGAGTTAACTGAATCATTTTAGATAACAGTGAACTAACACAATTATTGCATAGTGGTGTTATATGGTGATCTCACGGTATGAGCACACAGTGATCACAGTATGAGCACACAGAGAGTGCGCAGTGACCTCACAGTGACCACAGTATGAGCACACAGTGAGTGCGCAGTGACCTCAACAGTGACCACATTATGAGCGCACAGTGACCACATTATGAGCACACAGTGATCACAGTATGAGCGCAGTGACCACAGTATGAGCGCACAGTGATCACAGTATGAGCGCACAGTGACCACATTATGAGCGCACAGTGACCACAGTATGAACGCACAGTGACCACATTATGAGCGCACAGTGATCACAGTATGAGCGCACAGTGACCACATTATGAACGCACAGTGACCACATTATGAGCACACAGTGATCACAGTATGAGCACACAGTGATCACAGTATGAGCGCACAGTGACCACATTATGAGCACACAGTGAGTGTGATGTGACCTCATATTTTGACCACAGTATGAGTGCACTGTGATTGTGCAGTGACCTCATGTTGTGAACAAAGTATGAGCACACAGTGAGAGCTCTGTGTGGTTACACTTTTAGTTCACTGTGACACACACATTGTGACCGCACCATGAGAATATTGTGAGCTCATAGTGACATCATTGTGAGATCAAATTGTTGACTGGGTAATTAATTGTCTTAATTTGACCAACATTCTAAAGCATTGCTACAGAACACATCAGTTAATGCAACTGAAGCTTAACATTTATGACAACCTTTGATAAAGTAGGGTTGTGTGTCAAAATGATTGTTGGATGTAGATCAACATTCAGGCACGCAAACATGCAATTCCAAGTTCTTGTGTGATCCTGAGCTATCAGCCTATAATTTAAAGGCAATTTTTATAATATATACACAACATTGGGAGACAGAATAAAAACAAAATAATATATTTGTGAATATTTGTTTAATCATGAAATCATACACATTTATTAAGCTTAATCTCAGCCATTCATGAGAAACGTACAAATGTTACAGACACTATGAACTCTTTACAAAATGTGAACAGTCATAATCTTAACTTCGTTCTACTTTATTACCTGCTTGAAACAATCCGTAAAACAAAACGCTCTGAGGCTCACGCTAATGATTTCTGTTCCACTCTCAGGCACTTGATGGCCCCGCCCACGATGGGGTATCCTCGTGAATATTCACGCAAGCGCCACCCAGTGGAACCAAATATTTCAGGAACTGAATATATTGTAACACCGGCCGATCCTTATTAGATCTTACAGTTTATGAGGCCGACGTTCTGCTCACGGGCCGACGTCGGCCAGACGTACGTGCGCTGTCTGGGTGTATACCTAAAACCGCCATGCGGGTAAATTTTACCCATGCGCAAACAAGTGTTTTGATATGGCTAAAGAAGATTTTATTTCATTGTATTATGCCACTGTCTTGATAAAGAAGTGTCTAGTGTCATAAAAAATGATTGTCTAGTCATCAACTTATATTTTTGCCCTGTTGTTTTATGTTGATAGATTTTTATGCAGGCTACAGTCCATTTTCATAACAGCCAATTTAACATAAACAAGACGGCACTGACAAAGGGAATTAAAAGGAAGTAACTACATAATTGTGTGGTGTAATATTATAATTCGTTGTCATTATTCAATAAATTAAGACAATTAATGTTATTTAAATTACGAAAATAGCCCATAGACAACAATGTGTAATAATAACTCGCGCACACTGCATATGATGATGCAATGTCAAATTCAAGTGCACAGCTTCACCTAATGATTGATTAGTTTGTTTACTTATATAATTTATAACAACACAAATAAACGGTAATCAAAAAAAAAAAAAAAAAAAAGGTTGTATTCATTACTTAGATCGTTTTTTTTTTCAGGAAACGGACAGACTAGAATAAATAGCAACACAGTAGCGAACAATAAACAATAGAAATTGCAAAACAAAAATTAAATAAATAATCCAAAGTTTTAACAATATGTGTAATGTTCTTACATCTAAATATGAGATCGCTGTCAGATGAGCCGTCAAATGCTGAGCCGACCCAGGACGCATAACTGACTCTCCAATAATCATGGTATTTAGTGTTTCTAATACCTCTTCGTCAAAAATCAACTGCCTTCTTTTACTCATATTGACTTTATTTATGAAACTGATAACCACTAATTCAGTGAGAAAAAGGCGCTGCCTAGCAATGTACAATGTAAAAACATAACCGGCAAGATTATGACAGTGTGAAAATACACGCATTATATAGTGGGTAAATTTGACCCGCAGTGACGCTTTTAGGTATAAATGCTCAGTTTTTCGATCTGGTATTATCTAAACACTTTTTTAACACCAGGGGATTTTAAATTACACAATTTTAGTAAAAGTCAATGACTGGGAGAGTTGAGTGTTTTATTGAAAATCTGTTATGTACATTTATAACAGATATAACAGATACGGGTAAAATTGACCCCGTGGCGGTTCTAGTGTTAAAGCGGTTAAAGTAAGCAGCGAGACGTGCGAGAATCTTTGATGGGGAGCGCAAGGGAGAGAGAGCGCATCCTTACCAAACTTCCTTAAATAACTTCCTATTATCCCGCAAATACACACAACAGCGCCCCCCAAACTAAACAGGGGGAAAAAATAAACAAAAACATTGACGACTGTCACAAAATAATACAAAGGAAATTCATTTTTTTTCTTGTTTTCTGGCACCTAGTGGAATCAAAAGCTTTCTGCATCGATCTAGACCAAACATATTTTAAAAAACAGACTTTCAAAATAAAACTTAATTTAAAAAATATATATTTTTACTGTACTTTTCATGAAATTAAATATATATTAAAAAAAATTAAGTATTTATTTTCACTAGGTCGCTTTAGTTTGTAAAATGTAAAAGTGGAATAAGAGAGATGGAGAAATACTACTCACTTTCTGTTGACTTAACCATCAAATAAACCACAAAGAGAAGTGAATCAGCGAAAGATCTGACTGTGGTTGACCAGGCACAAACATTTCTGAAGTTTCTCACAACTCATTTTATTACCGTCTTGTTTTGTCTGATATCTACAATAGATGTTAATGTTAAATGGCTAAAATGTCAGTATGGCAAAACAAACATCCACAGACTCTAACAAAAAGTCTGAGCATTCAGAATTTATGCGTGAAAGGGTTTAAATTGATCATCTGAGTCTAATATGATCCAGTGGGCCGTAATAAAAGACCCTGTGTGGGCCATCAGTTGCCCATCCCTGACTTACTATTTTCTTTCAAATTAATTTGGTGCAATAAACAATTCTAAGCAGATTGTTCCTTTATACATTGCCTTCTTTGTTAATCATAGATTAGAGAAAGTATTTTAAAGAACTGATTCATTCTAAAGAACTGATTAATTCTCCACACTGCTTGTAGGGTCGTGGGGATCCTGAAGCTGATCCCATATCTAGAGCTGAAGTCAGGGAAACACCATGGACAAACGCCCAGTCCATTAGGAATAGTTCACCCACGATAGGGTGTTTGATGTTTTGTTTTTGTTTTTTTTCCTTTGGTCATTTTAGTACCTAGCTGAAAAGGAGCTTACGGTCATCAAGTACTGGTTTTGTTTGTTTGTTGTAGCCCATATGGTGTTGTGGAGCTGAATAAGGTGTTATTGTGGAGTTAATAAATGGAATAAGGAACAACACAAACATCAGTGCAAGAGCCAAAATCTTTATTTTAACCAGGCTCCTACATTCATCAGCAGCTGCATACTTTCATGGTGTCTAAAAAGATTACTGCGCTTTTTTGGACACAAAAAAACCCCCCAAACAAACAAATGTGATCACATTCACACAGCAGCAAAATACGGTTGCAACAACTATGTTGTTTTTAAAACATTTGTCGCATGGATTAAAAAAAAATATAATTCTGCTACACAAAACTGCATTGCAGCAAATACTTTAAATTTTATGGTAGGCTATTCAGAACAGAGCAACATAAAAGTGAGAATACAAGCAGCTATACAATTCTAGGAAAAAGTTAAACGTAAATGCAATTATAATTTGTGTTTAAATTTATTATTGTATACAAATTATAATGGCACTCATTATAAACAACATATTAAAGCCTAACCCAAAAAAATAAAAATTAAGAAACTGAAACACACAGGCTCCATCTCTTATTTGGCATGAATACAATGTTTCCCACAATAGGCTTTGGTATATGGTCACTTGGATTTTTTCCTTATAGCAGTGGAAACAATTTTGTCATACAGATAAGAATAAGAGATTGTTTGGAAATATAAAAAGAGCTTTTGTAAAATAAAGACAACAAATAGGGTGCGGTTTCCATGAACTTGTGGCATGGTCACAAAAATGAAACAGAACTCGGTGTACACTTGTCAATATCTTTATTTTATTAAAGATATTGTCAATATCAATATCTTTATGCTCTTGACAGATTGCTCTTGATCAGCGTTACTCTCACTGATCATTTGGTTCTCCAAAAAAAAAAAACCCCTCTGTGCTTATACCCTTGGAAGAAATCCTGCAGGCTCCCCTGATGATATTAGCTCGCATAAAAATGTCCCTGGTTACGCATGTAACCATGGTTCCCCTTCAGGAACTCGAGCTGCGTCCGAAAACACTAGGGGAACGCCTCCAGCGTGACCACGCTCTGAAACACATGTGCAAACAGTCCAATGGAGGAGCGAGACGTCACAGGCGGGGTGACGTAGAGACCAGGAAGCTTAAAAGCACATGCGGTGCGTGCAGTCGGCAGTTTCTAGAGAAGCAAGCGCTGCAGGGATGCTGGAAGTATGGCTTGAGACGCAGCGTCTCGTTCTCTCGGGGAACCATGGTTACATACGTAATGTGGGCCGTGTCCCTTCAGGAACTCGAGCTGCATCCGAAAACGCTAGGGGAACGATATGCCCACGCCGCCAGACATTCAAATCCCTGCCTAATGTGTATCACTGAGCACAACTAGGACGAGAGAAAAAAGGAGCCCAGAGTGGCATAAATGAGACAGAGAATCTCAAGAAAATGAGTGGCATGGAACAACCCACAGCGTTGAAATATCAGAGAGGGTACTCCTGACGAGAAGGCCATACTTTTAGAGGAGTGAGCCTTGACCCCCAAATAGAGGGGGGGGTGCAGAGGACTCAAAGCTGTGGAATAGCAACCAAATCCCCACACAGCAAAGCTACACCTGGTCAGAGGCCTCAGCCTCAGCACACCGTGGAGGAAACCTGTAATCAGGGAGTTTCTACCCACTGAGGAGCCACCCAGAAGGGCGTGGTAGGCCGAAATAGCCACCACGTAGACCTTTAGAATGGAGTGGGCTAACCCAGCAGAGAACCGATCCTGCAGAAACTCCAGTACTGTACCAACTGGGCAGTTAACTGGGTCCCGCTGGCAGTGTCCGTGCCATGAAGTGAAAAGTTTCCACTTTAGGGTGTACAGTTTCCACGTGGAGGGAGCTCTAGATTGGAGGATGGTCTCAACAACCTCGGTTCAGAGACCGGAAGCTATGGCTCGAGACGCAGTGTCTCGTTCTCTCGGGGAACCATGGTTACATACGTAACGTGGGACATTCCCCTTCAGGAACTCGAGCTGCGTCTGAAAACGCTAGGGGAACGATATGCCCATGCCATAACTTCCACAGCTCCGGGCGAGGGTGGGGGATGGTGCATCCCGCCTGAGAGAGGAGATCCCTCCTGACGGGAATCTCCCATGGAGAGCCATCAAGGAGGGAAATCAGGTCCGAGAACCAAGCTTGGGCCGGCCAGTACGGGGCTACTAAAAGAAGAAGGACCCCGTCCCAGCGCACTCTCTCCAGAACTCCCGGGAGCAGAGCGATCAGGGGAAAAGCGTACAGACGAAGCCTCGGCCACGTCTGTACCATGGCATCCAGCCCCAGTGGAGCTGGATAAGTCAGAGAGCACCAGTGGTGACACTGCGCATTCTCCTTAGTCGCGAAGAGGTCCACCTGAGCCTGGCCAAAAACTGCTTCACTCCAAATCTGCTTCACCACCTCGGGGTGAAGCATCCATTCCCCAGGCCTCAGCCCCTCCCTCGACAGGATGTCTGCTCCCATATTGAGATGCCCAGGAACATGAACCGCTCTCAACGTGAGGAGTTTGTCCTGGGACCACACAAGGATCTGGTGCGCCAGCTTGTATAAGGGGCGCGAACACAGACCTCCCTGGTGGTTGAAGTAATAGACCACCGCTGTGTTGTCGGTGCGAACCAAGACATGGTGGCCTATTAGGTCCGGGAGAAAGTGTTTCAACGCTCGAAACATGGCCAGCATCTCCAGGCAGTTGATGTGCCAAGTGAGATGGCGACTGCTCCACAGACCGCGGGCGGGGTGGCCACTCATGACTGCACCCCAACCAGTGAGAGACGCATCCGTCGCTAGCGTTACGCGGTGACAAGGAGCTCCTAACACCGGGCCCTGAGACAGGAACCAAGGCTTCTTCCACACGTCTAAGGCACGTAGGCATTGCCGCGTGACCTTGATCATGCGGAATGGGTTTCCCCTTGGGGAAAACCCCTTGGCCCTGATCCACCACTGTAGGGGTCTCATGTACAGCAGGCCAAAAGGTATCACGTTGGATGCAGCTGCCATCAGACCCAGCAGTCACTGGAACTGCTTTACAGTGAGTGACGATAGATCCGGCCTTCTTTCACTCTCGTGACTGCAGTGAGGATTGACTTGATCCGAGCAGGTGAGAAACGTGCCTGCATCGTGGTCTAATCCCACACCACGCCTA
Source organism: Cirrhinus mrigala (assembly GCA_036247105.1). NCBI lineage: Eukaryota > Metazoa > Chordata > Actinopteri > Cypriniformes > Cyprinidae > Cirrhinus > Cirrhinus mrigala. Next base: position 440,511 of record JAMKFB010000704.1, on the reverse strand, counting down.
GATAAGTGGTTCTCTGTAATGGAGACAGCACACTCTTCTTGGCGTTCAGTCTCAACCCCAGCTCTTTCAAATGAGCGAGAACAACATCTCGATGTTGAACCGCCATGTGCTCCGATTGAGCCAGAATCAACCATTCGTCGATGTAATTGAGTGTGCGGATGCCCCGGAATCGCAGCGGAGCCAGAGCAGCATCCACACACTTTGTGAAAAGTGTGGGGGGAGAGTGCTAGGCCGAACGGAAGAACCCGATATTGGTATGCTTCGCCCCTGAAAGCAAACCTCAGGAATTTCCTGTGTTGAGGAAGGATGGAGACATGGAAGTAAGCGTCTTTTAGATCTATCGTCACAAACCAGTCCTCGGACCTGATTTGTGACACCACTTGATTGATAGTCAGCATTTTAAACTTCAACCTCATAACTGATGATTCAGTAGTATCAGATCTAAAATGGGATGCAGGCCCTCATCCTTTTTCGGAACAATGAAGTACCGGCTGTAGAACCCGGACTCCCCGTCTTGAGGAGGGACCACCTCGATGGCCACCTCCTTCCTTAACAGAGTTTCTACTTTCTGTTCCATTACCAGACCCTGCTCGGGGCTCACCACAGTGGGAAAGACCCCGTTGAAAGGCGGTGGCGGAGCGCCGAATTGGATGCGATAACCTCGCTCTACAGTGCGCAGGACCCATGCAGACACATTTGGCAGTAGTTTCCACGCTGCCAAATAATCTGCTAAGGGAGCCAGTCTCTCGAGACTGGCCTCTGGTGTTGTTTGAGCTGCTAGTTCGGTGTCCTGTAACGGATGACCGCCAGGAGACGGCCAAACTAGCTGCTGTAGAGACCCCCGCAGGGGTGCCGAGCTCCCTAGCTCCGCTACGTTTCCGGGTGGAAGACTGAGGTGTGGGCTCGCTGGAGACCGCTGCGCCCTGGAGCACCAGCAGGGTTGGCAGGCTGATCTTCCGAGGGCACTGAGGAGAGACGGGCACCGAAGAATGCGGTGGACCATGCCCTTCCCCAGAAGGGCCTGCCCTCAGAGGTCCTAGACCATAGGAGTCAGGATTCTCCTTATACGTACTGCCTCATAGGTCCAGGGGTAAGCGGCAACAAGGAGCTCCTAGCACCGGGCCCTGAGACAAGAACCAAGGTCTCCTCCACATGTCCAAGGCACGTAGGCATCGCCGCGTGACCTTCATCATGCAAAGCGGGTTTCCCCTCGTGGAACCCCCTTGGTCTTGAGACACCACTTCATGGGTCTCATGTACAGCAGGCCAAAAGGTATCACATTGGACACAGCTGCCATCAGACCCAGCATGAAACTGCTTCACAGTGAGTGCCCACTTTCACTCTCTTGACTGCCGTGAGGATGACTCGATCCGAGCAGAATTCCTCAGAATTAAATGGCAATGGGAGAAGAGCTAAACATTCAAAATGCACATCGTTTGTTTTTGTTTTTTTGAATGAACACTTTTATGAATGAATACAGCCTGCCCCCTCAAGGGCAGACTGTACATGCTCAGCTCCTGAACAAACCACACATAAATCGCTTGAATCCCCGTTCCTGAATTTATTTATTTATATTTTAGAAGTGCTTTGTAGGACATAGTGACACTCTCAAATAAAAGCTGTGCGAACTAGCACAAAAAACAGAGTGACACACACACACAGAGCGCTTGCTGAAAGACAGAAGCTGCTGGCTGCACTCACCGCACATGCTTTTAAGCTTCCTGGTCTCTACGTCACCCCGTCTGTATTTTGGCCAAAATAATTTTATTATGGCCAATTATTATGTCTGACATTAACAAATATGCTTAAACACACACACACACACACGCACATTATTTTATTATCATGTTTTATTATCATGATGCTAATGTACCAAAAACACACCAATAATGTTTAAAAGTCAGTGTTGCATAAAAAGCTTTCAAAATCTTTTTTTTTTTTTTTTCATAATTCTTGTTGCATAATGTTACATCTCACCCCAGGGTATGTTACAATTAACCCAGACTATGGGGTGAGCTGTTACATTTCACTCCTTATGTTTAAAACTAAACTATCACATCAGTTTCGCAGGACACCCAATATGTATAAAAGAGACTGTAACCTGTCAGCAGTATGAAGGTGAAATGCCTACAATGGCATCAGCAGAATTAATATAGAAACAATGCCTTAAATATGAACTTGCAAAGACAAAGCTAGAAAATCCATATTCAGAGTTATAAAACAGGAAAACAGAAAACCATTACTTTGGCATTCCTCTTCCTTCACGCTAATTCTACATCCTTGAATCAGGGTTCTTACATCTTTTCCAAATTAAATTCCAGTGTTTGTAAAAAATACACTATTTTACAAATTAATTTGTAGTGCACTAAGTTTGTGTTTGATGAGAGCATGAAATAACTACATTTAGAGTGTATTTTAAAGTAGTATAGATATGTCAATCTATTTTTACTGTAATTTTCATGAAATTAAATATATTTTAAATAAAATTAAGTATTTATTTTTGACTAGGTCACATTAGTGTGTTAAATGTAAAAGTGGAGCCCAGTAGAGATGGAGAAATACTACCCACTTTCTGTTGACTTTACCATCTAATAAACCACACAGAGAAGTGAATCAGCGAAAGATCTGACTGTGGTCGACCAGGCACAAGCATTTCTGAAGTTTCTCACAACTCATTTTATTACTGTCTTGTTTTGTCTGATATCTACAATAGATGTTAATGTTAAATGGCTAAAATGTCAGTATGGCAAAACAAACATCCACAGACTCTAAAAATGCCATCATTCAAGGGCTCTCACACTCATACTTGTCCGAGGGAGCTGACGTACATGCTGTAGCGTACTGCAGACTGCAGTAAACAGAATCTTGTGGCAAATACATGGTCTAATTATAATGAAGGATTTTCCTGGCTGTAATGTAACCTGCAGGAATTTCAGCATTTCTATGTTTAGTTTTATGTGGGAAAGTTAATGAAATGTTAATAAAAACTATACCAATGTTTCAGCATATAAAACCCAAAACAATCTCCCTGTGGAATCAAAGTCCAGGAACTCTCACAAAACAGATGACATCCAACAAAACTGTTTGTTTTGCTGCTTCATGTTTGGTATCATTCTGTGTCTCTGTGTGACTGGTAAAATGATCTGTTCATCAATGATCAAATGATCAGTTGGCATGCTACAATTTACTTGACAAATAAAATGTTATATTTCATTTATTCTGATCTCTTCTGAAATAATTTTTTCTAGTAGATGAAAGAGCAGTCTGGTTTTTCCGCAAATCTGCATTCCAGGATAAATCATAGCGAAGTACCAGTGAATGAAGCATGGGGCACATCATTAGAGACCTTCTGATTTCTGACTATCACTGACTAAACAAGTTGCAGTTTTCATGATTATAAAATAAAAATACACTTTTTGTTAAGTGCTAGAAGGGTGAGGCCTACTGTAAGATATTATTATCACCAGTCATCCTCTGAGTAAGATCAGAACTGGCGAGTTTGACGCTTCCCCCCATTGCAGATAATAAAGTGAACACATTTATAATGAGGAGCAACCGGCCTCAGCGCCACAATATAACTCTTTTTTTTTTATCAGATTTATTTAGAAATACAGCCTAAGTTTAATGATCAATTAATATTGGAGTCAGATTAAACACAGAGCTAGACTAACATTGAAACTAAATCCTGATAAATTAAGCAAACTTTGCAGAAGCACAAATAAAAGACCTTCACAAATTATACCTTTGACCACCCATTGGATTCTGTTGTTGGCTCAATTTGGTGGACAGAAGCACATCACATCAGTTTCGCAGAACACCCAATATCCCTCTTATTTCACGCTAATTCTACATCCTTGAATCAGGGTTCTTACATCTTTTCCAAAATCATTTCAAGCATATTCAAGGTGCATTTTCAAGCTTTTCCAGCACTTTACAACTGTGGTAAATTTCATGGTTACACACATACTTGAGTTCTTTACTTTAAGTTTTTTTTTTTTAATAAATGAAAAGAAAACAAGTAGATAAAATTAATTTATCTACTTAAAAAAAATTGTCAGCAGAGAAAGATAGTGGTCATCTACGCAATTTGAAAAAGCGAGGCGGTGTACTCATGATGCACCCCACAGATCCACTAGCACGTGCAAATGACCTTTACACACAGGAAGTAGTCCAAAGAGGCTGCAATTTTTTTTTTACTCCTTGTACAGCAGTCATTGCTAATTCTAAATGTATTTTTTTATGTAGAATATATATATATATATATATATATATATATATATATATATATTGTCATGTGGTGAAGAATCACATGACAAGGAGAGCTCAAATTAAAGCCCAGGAGGGTGGATTTATTAACACAAGTGAAGAAAGTTCAAAAATACGTAGGTGCTTCGGTGAAGTGGCGTGCTTTCCTTCTTGTGCAGCAGTGGGTCCGTGCAGGGGCGTCGTAGTTGGGTGAAAAGTGGGACTAAATTACCAGGGCCCCAAGTGGGGGGAGGGCCCCTGAGGAGTGAAATTTTATTTTGCTTTAAATATAATTTTAAGATCACAATAAATGTTGTTAACTAATGTAAATGCTAATATTTTGGGTAAATGCATCAGTTGATTGATGTATTAAATGGTTTCCAAGTACATATAGTGTCTGAGGACAGGCATCCTCTCCCTTGCACGAAATGGTTTAGTCCACCTTCACCGGGCTTTTTGACTAGGCGCATTGCTGAAGTGGCAGACGGCAGCGCAGAGTTCTTAGATTAGTAGTAAGGTTAATTGTAGGTAGCTGTGAACCTCGAGCTTACGGGGGCCCATGGCCACTGCTTGTGCATAGGGCCCAGAATTTGGTGCTACGCCCCTGGGTCCGTGGGTGCTCGTGTAGAAGGGGGTTGGTCCTCAGCTGCTCTCTGGAGAGATATGGAGAGAAAGCGTTAGTGCTCTGTTTCATGAAGATTGTTTTCACCACTAGCTGAGTATATATATATATATACAGGGGTTGGACAATGAAACTGAAACACCTGGTTTTAGATCACAATTAGTATGATATTGGGCCTCCTTTTGCAGCTAATACAACATCATTTCATCATGGGAGTGACAAATACAAGTCCTGCAAAGCAGCCAGAGGGATTTTGAGCCATTTTCCTCTTGCAGAACAGTGGCCAGGTCACTATGTGATGCTGATGTGGGAAAACGTTTCCTGACTCGCTCCTCCAAAACACCCCAAAGTGGCTCAATAATATTCAGATCTGGTGACTATGCAGGCCATGGGAGATGTTCAACTTAATTTTCATGTTCATTAAACCAGTCTGTCACCAGTCTTGCTGTGTGTATTGGTGCATTATTATCCTGATACAGAGCACTACCTTCAAGGTACAATGTTTGAACCATTGGGTGCACATAATGAAACTTTACACTCTGCTCTAACTGGTGTAATGTACAATAAGTGAAGATTGGGCACCAGACAGCGCAAATATAGCCATGAGACCTCCAATACTATATTGGCGAGTGTTTCAGTTTCATTGTCCAACCCCTGTATATATATATATATATATATATATATATATATATATATATATATATATATGTATATATATATATATATATATATATGTGAAATGTAGAACATATAAAAAAGTGCTTGTGGCTTGTTACTTACAGATTTACAATGGCTGCCACTTGCGCCTGTCCGTTAAGTCCACGAAACCGTAGGGTGTCCCATTCACAGCAGACAGTCAAAGTGGCATTATGTCACGAAAGTGCGGACTCAGAGGAAGACCGCGAGGGTTTAGGGTGTGATTTTGGGACAGGGCCTGTGACTGTATCACCGGCATTTTGCGTAAGAAAGGCACGCCAGTGTCGATCTGTTTTGAGTTCACTGGAAAATCATGCTGAGCAAGTGCACGTTCAGTATTTTACAGGTGTTAGTTAAATTTGGTTGAGTTGTGTTATGGTCGAATAGATCACAAGTAGACAATGGAGACACACCCCTTTATACCTGCCATTTTATTCTGTCTCTTCTGTCCACTTTTGACCACTTCTGACCATTTTGTGATTGATTGGATTATGTCATGTATTTTTATTTATAGACCTCATGTTTCCATTGTCTTTGGATAAGTATTGTTTGTTTTGTGAGTTTGTTTATGTTCTAGTTTGTGTTTTGCCATGACATGCCAAGCAATGTTTGTTTATTATGTATTTACTCACTTTTGAATATCATTAAACCGCACATGGGTTCGATTTCAACTTGTTACAATGAGCTCTTGTTAAGATCATTGCATTATTATTTATATATGTCTTTCCTTGCCATCCATACTAGAAATCATGACTACAACTCTGAAATTATTACAGTAGTTAGCCTAGTAATATTTTCTGTTCGTAATACAAGCATTTTGATTTATTATATCATGTACATTGTCTTGTTTGTTGTTAGTAGATTTTTATTTTAAATAAAATGTAAAAATGGTCCATTTAGACCATGGTCCATTAAAGACAAACCTGAACCCCCATATCTTTCTCAATTTCAAGGCCTATTATGTGCCATACTACAAATATTTCAGGTATTTGGTAAAGGTAAAATTCAGTGGTAGACGTACCTGCTTTGGCTGTGTCTGGGCCCAAATATCCTCATCATGATGACTATTTTGACTGTTTAGGATTTTATTATAATTACTACTGTACATTTAAAAATTGCTACTGCTGCCCACATAAAGATTTTCCTAAAAATTATTGTCCTGACATCCACTGAGAAGGAAATATAGAACCTGGACCTCTTTGAAGTTTAACTGAATACCCCTAGTTTAGATCCATCGAATTCCAGTAACTTCTCTGAGATCCCTGCTGAAAAAAAACAGCTAAAACCAGCCTAGTCTGGTTAGCTGGTCTTAGCTGGTTTAAGCTGGAAGTAGCTGGTTTTAGCTGGTCTCCCAGCCCGGCCAGGCTGGTCAGACTGGTTTTAGTTGGTGGTCTCCCAGCCTGACCAGCCTTGCCAGGCTGGGAAAGTGGCCAAAACCCCTCTAAAACCAGCCTGCTGATCAGCTAAAACCAGCCTGGTTGGCTAGCATTTGGTTGACAACGTTTGTTCATAAGTGGCTAAAATGTTGCCTGAAGAACAGCTGCCCACTTACTGTTACTACCTCTTTTCTCATGCGACATCTTTGGCTACCTGTGCATATATAAGACACACCAACTCAGATCAATTTAGCAAAAGCTCAAGCGAAGCATCTAACAAGCATCGAGCATCTAAGCATTAACCAAGGTAATGTATTCTTCCTTTCTTTAACTAACACACAAAGAATATCTACTTCTGCAAAATACAACTGGTCTGTATATATATATATATAGAGAGAGAGAGAGAGAGAGAGAGACCAGTTGTATTTTGCAGAAATAGATATTCTTTGTATTTTTAATCAAAAAATCACAATCTAACTTTTACAAGACTTTATGGTTTGTGACAACTGTGAATCTGAAATCTGAACAAAAATACCCGCAGATCCTAAAAATGCTGTCATTCATGGTCCTCTTGACTCTTATGCTCCACACTTGTCGGACTGAGCTGGACGTGCTGAACCCAGATGTGCCCTGTGCTGAAGTGGGGAACCCAGATGATTTTGACACTTTCCTTTACCGACACCTACGAAATGACACACCAAAAGATAACAAACTGAAAATAAATGAATGGCAGAAATTCATCAACAAAATTAACACCTGGGACAGGCCGGAACAGTCCTTCTTTCCTTCCTCGGCACACAACAATGTGATAGCTGTGTGTTCATCAAAGGGGAAGATATATGGGGGCAACAACCTTTGCATCAGCAAGAAACGTTTCAGTTTCATCTATGTTAAGGTCAACGATAAGAAGCAGGTCACAGAGGTGAAACATAAAATAGATTATGTTATTCTTGGCTGTAATAGAATTAAAAACAAATGTCTACCTGTTCATTTTGAGGCAAATAGAAATGATGCTAAACCAGATAATAATAAACAAAACTGCAGTTAGGTGTGAGGATTAATGTGAGGATGTATACACATTATGCACACACACACACACACACCTCTTTCTGTATGCCTTTTGCTTTATTAATTCAGTCATTTATTAAATGAAGATTGCAGCTGGAAATAAATATACCTGTCTTTTCTTTCTTTCTTTTATTAGACAAAAAGTAGTGAATACACTCAATTCATCAAGGATGACACAATAAAGTTTAAAAAACAAAACTTGTTTCCATTGTGGTCCTGGATGTAAAGCACAGACTCCACTTTCTACAATTTTATTGTAATTTTTGTATTTATAATGCAGTGCCAGTGTACCTGTTACCAGGGTAACAGGTACACTGGCACTGCATTATAAATACAAAAATTACAATAAAAATACACATTTACAGAAATTTAAAGTCACAAATAACCACATGCGTAATACAAATTCATCAACAAAACAACATACTATTCCAACTTTAAGTTTTTAAACTCTAACTAGCCATATATGTCTTTCCTGGGTCTAAAATCCATTTTTCTTGCATAATAATAACATCATGAGTCATGAATTAAGAAGTTGTTGTAAGGTTTACAGAACCTCAGACACTTTGATCTTCTGAGATGGACAATACACACACAGTGTATTAAGATATAGACATTTGTTTCCACATCTCACTGAGAGAAGATGTGAGAAAAGTCCCTTTCCACCTATTCCTTCCATCCACTTCCCCTCACCCATCTCCTCTCACTCAGCTCACTTAGACTGGTCAATAGCATAATATAATGTTCTACATGAGTACAAGTGATATCCATAGTCATGTTTAGTATCATTTGTGTGTCTGGTACAATGGTCTCATTCTCACAAGAAGTAAACCAAAAGGTAACATTGTTGAGGTTGTACTATTTCCAAGTGTCTTTCATGCAAATTACCATCTGTCCCCAAAAGGTGCAAACGATCAAGTCTAGGACTTGATCAATGCAAATTCAAATTGTTAGTTCCTGTCTCCATTTCGGGGGATGTCTGTCTGGGTCTGAAGTACTTAAAGAAGTGTAGCAAGAAGATCAGGGTGCTTTCTGTAGCCAGAATGAGCCCATAGTACGAAGTGTGTTGACACACTTCATACTATGTATTTTTCTCAAGTCAGGTATGCATCTTACTCCTAGACTCATCTTGGAGATTTCTTGTATTGATATCTTTGAATTGGCTGTATAATTGGCATAATACATATTTACCTGACTGCTAATAAATTGTTACATTTGAATCTATTCTTATTTGTTCTGTAATTATTGACTCTAGTAGATTACGATGTATCCTTGTTACCGCATTTCCTGCATCAGGTTAGTAATGGACTAAAATTCAGTTGAGATGGAGCATAGGGCACACCAGCTGTATCTTTAGAGATCCGGCTAACACTTGGTATTAGTTCAAGTGTACTTGGACTGTAAGGGCTAAAAGGGAATTTCCGTTTAGGTCAACTAAAAGTTGTTCGACCAACCTAAATAGGGTGAGCCTAACCTCTGTTTACTGTAATATTACTCTAGCTAAGTGTACATGGGAGACCATGGCATGACCAAACCATGCACGCTGAAAAGACCGAACACGCAAGAAACCTTCATCCACCATTGGATACCTCCATTGGGCCAACAATGTGGACCCTACATTGTTGATTCATTTTTATTAAATCATTCCTTTGTTTCAGTTAAAATGTGAGAACACTATTAATGGATTCATTAATTTAAAACATAATTTAACTAATAATAATAATAAAAAATAGTAAGTAAATGGTAAGCTAAAAGTTTATACGTGCAGGGCTCTGTGAATTGTCCTGGGCTACAGCACAGGCTTATATAAAGTCTGGAGACAGTTACACATATTAATTACTGCAGGTTTTCATAGAGCTCAGTGTCTTTATTCCCTGTGTGTTTTGATGTAAAATGAGAAATACAAAATCCGTTCTGAATCTATTTGACACAGTATGACACAATTTGACAAGAGTTTTGTCATTTAATAAGTGTAATTTTAAAGTCAGGACACCCAATAATAAAATTATATACAGGTGCTGGTCATATAATTAGAATATCTTCAAAAAGTTTATTTATTTCACTAATTCCATTCAAGAAGTGAAAATTGTATAATGCATACATTCACTCCACACAGACTGATATATTTCAAGTGTTTATTTCTTTTAATTTTGATGATTATAATAGACAACTAATGAAAACCCCAAATTCAGTATCTCAGAAAATTAGAATATTGTGAAAAGGTTCAGTACTGAAGACACCTGGTGCCACACTCTAATCAGCTAATTAACTCAAAACACCTGCAAAGGCCTTTAAATGGTCTCTCAGTCTAATTCTGTAGGCTACACAATCATGGGGAAGACTGATGATTTGACAGTTTCTAAAAGACAACCACTGACACCTTGCACAAGGAGGGCAAGACACAAAAGGTCATTGCAAAAGAGGCTGGCTGTTCACAGAGCTCTGTGTCCAAGCACATTAATAGAGAGGTGAAGGGAAGGAAAAGATGTGGTAGAAAAAAGTGTACAAGCAATAGGGATAACCGCACCCTGGAGAGAATTGGCTCTATGCACCGAGCCGCGTGACGTATTTCCGGAAGAATTTCAGATTGCACACCTTTTTCCGGTCCTGCTGAAGCTAGCCTGTGTTCTTCCTTTGCGTTTGGCAATTGTTACAACTACTTCAGTTATCTTGTTTTTCATTGTGTTTAACTTTAAATTGTATACACGTGCGTGTGTGTGTACAAGATGACATCCAAGAGGACTAAGTTTTCCTTCCAAAGGAGAGAGGACAGCACAGCTAGCTACCACTGCTGTGTACCACAATGCACAGCATCGTCAAGGTGTAACTCTTTTTTAAGTTTTCACACCTTTCCGAAAGATAGTGAGTTACAGAAGAAGTGGATAATTAATATACGACGAGACTGCTTCAAGATCACAGTTCATACAAGAGTCTGCAGTCGTCATTTTTCACCTGCTAATCTGATCGAGCACACTACACCAGGCGGACACAGACTTCTGAAGAAGGGGGCTGTTCCGGTCCTGTTTGAGTGGAACAGCTACTCTCTGCCTGCCACTCGTCCTAGTGTTTGGGACCGGACCGAGCGACCAAACACCCCTCATCTCCCTGATGATGAGGAGCCAGTGATGGAGGTTGACTGCCATGACCACGATTACTGCTACACCACTGAGCCAGCAGCAGTGGATCTAGCCCTGGGTGAGACAGAAGAACTCCGGTCCGAGCTCTCAAAGCTCCGGAGGGAGATGGAGATGGCAATCAGCTGCAAGTTTGGTTTGGAGCGGTTTGCTTCTTCTGATGATGACATCAGGTTTTATACAAGGTAAGCCAGAAGGTCAGCAGTGTATTATTATTATTATTATTATTATTATTATTATTATTATTATTATTATTATTATTATTATTATTATTATTATTATTATTATTATTATTATTACAGAAATTAGCCTTGCGAAACCGTTAGCATTAGCTCAGTGGCTTTTTACAGTAAGTGAAGAGAAATAGAATACTAGAACGTAGCATTACCTGTATATGGGAGACAGGTTTAGGTAAACGTGCTTTATTTATATATTTGTTTTCTGTTCACTGTCATTGTTAAACAGAGGAATGTTTACAGTTTGGTAAAAATGTATTTTATAAACAGTATTTTTGTCCTTTTATAATCCAACATGAATGACATATATTTTAAAAAGCATTGATTTGTGGATTTAATAACTAAATAAAAGTAACCTCACATTATGGTTTAATAGTGCCACCCACAGGCCAAACTGTGAACACAGTTGTAGAAGAAAAATAAAATTTCATGCTGTTCTTGGAGCAGCAGGATGAACCACTAACCTAATATCTCTCAAACACAGGTTTGCAAGTTATGCCCACCTGATGTCCTTTTGGAGCCAGATAGAGTCAGCGGTACATGCCATTGTGCGTGTGACAAGAGCTCGAGCGGTAACCAAAGCTGATGATGTCCGCCAAGCTGTGAATCCAACAGTGAGTTGATTTTGATTTGACTTTTTTAACTAATATTCATTGAACTATGAAGCTCTAATATATCACTTGAATGAATGTATCTGATTACACAGTTATGTGTAAATATATCAATCTTTACTGTTTTTGCAGTCACTTCAGCCCATCGATGAGTTTTTCCTTTTCATGACCTACTTGTCTTTGGGGCTGCTGCAGAAGGATTTGGCCCATAGATTCGGAATCCACCAGTCTACTGTGAGCCGAATTATCAACACCTGGGCTAACTTCCTTTACAATGTGCTCGGAGCTGTGGGCATTTGGCTGGATGAGAAGACCATCAGAGAGAAGATGCCAGAGGTTTTTCACCAATATCCAGACACCTACGTCATCCTGGACTGCACTGAACTCCGCTGTCAAACTCCTGACTCTCTGCTCCTGCAGAGCGAAGTCTTCTCCAGCTACAAGTCCCACAGCACATTCAAGGGATTGATCGGAATAGCTCCTCATGGACCAGTGATGTTTGTGTCTCCTCTGTATGAAGGCAGCATCAGTGACAGGGAGATTCTGAAGCAGTCTGGTCTGATCTCACTGCTGAACCCATCAATGGCCATCATGGTTGACAAAGGTTTTCTGGTTGAAGATATTGTACCTTGCAGAGTCCATATACCTGCCTTTCTTAAAAAGAAAACACAGTTGTCTGGACCAGAAGTCAGAAAGACGCAGTCCATTGCGAGGCTCAGAGTTCACGTCGAGCGAATCATTCGGAGGGTGAAGGAACACAAACTGTTCAGTACAGTCATTCCCCTTTCGCTCACTGGTAGCATCAATCAGCTTTTTGCTGTTGCCTGCATTTTGGTCAACTATCAAAATGGGCCGCTTGTTAAAGCCTGGGCCACTAAATCCTAATTTGCCATTGTAAATAGATTGTTACAGTTCTATGTTGTTTGTGTCCTTTTTTTTTTTTTTTTTTTTTTTTTTTTTTTTTGTAGTAAAATAAATTGTCATCATAATCATTTGTAAATAGTAATTTTCATAATCAAACATCTTGTGTATAGTTATGTAAAAAATCTAACAACATGAATACATTTGTAAATCATCATCTTATGTGTTTTAAGTTATTGAGTAAGCAATTAGTCTTGTAAAACTATACTTTTTTAAATAACATTCACATATTATCTTTTTAGGTCACCTCTTTATTTATTTGTTAAAACAAAGTCACATCAGTATTTCAATGTATATAGACCGACAGACATGAAAACAAGTTAAAACCAAGCATCATTAAAAAAAAAACCTTTGAACATACTGCTATACTGTGTCATCACAATCATCACACAGATACAGCTCAAGAGATTGTGTTATTTAAAGAAATGTAAAGTTAATCATGTGAATGTATCAGTATATCAGTATGTTTGTTGTTGAGTGTATGTGTGATTGTATGTATAAATGGAAACCCAAGTAACAAATTACATCATTAACATATTAACTAGGTAGAACTCTGAACTTAAATAACAATGTTGTAAACCAGGATTAAATCAGGTCAGAACCAGAGGTAACGAGTACATTACTAAAACCAACCAGATATATGACAGAAAAATTATAATTTTACCCTAGTTCAAAGACAAGAACTTGGGTAGGTAAACGTAAAAGAAAAACAAATCGCACCTCTGCTTAATACTGTCTAACACAACATCATCTCTGTAGATCCGCTGCACAAACATATCATCAATGGCACACACAACAAAGTCGCACCACTGCATGTCAGTGATTAGGAGCTGCCCCTGGACCTGCCAATAGTAAGCATGGCTATGCTTTAGCTGGTGTTTGCCATGCTCCATTGTGAGGTATCTGCAGTCTATGTAGCTCTGCACATTGGGACACTTAACTTCAACAAGACCAAAGCAAGGTCTCTCCAGGCTATCATACACAAACCCATCCGGTGAGGCTCCGAGCCAGGGAGCGTCGGGGTGAATAACTAGTCCACATTTAGTCAAGTTCAGATTTTTCAAAGTTGCATAGTCCTTTAATGCTCCAGTCTCCATGTCCAGCCCTCTCTTCATTTGTTGTGTCTGTCTTACACCCCGGATAATCCTTTCTGCCAGGTTTTCCGCTGTTCGCCCCTCTCTCACATGGCATACTTCCCTAAAGTGGGAAGCGGTCACTCTCTCCTTTCTCAAGACATGCCACTCAGGTGCTGCACTCTGGCCTCTTGTTGATGCTTCAATGAGGTGAGACTGTGGCCAGGTTACACCCAGTGATGAGAGGTGCAGCTGTTCCTGGCTAGTTGGCACAAGGTGGCAAACTGTGGGTGGTATGTGGTAGTCTTCTTGTGGCAGTTGAGGAAAGGGAAGGGCATCTGTATGTGTAATGATACCACCAGGTGTTGGTAGAGGATGGTGGTAGGACAAGATGCTCCCAGCCTGCACTTTCCCAAAGACAGAGTCAACAAGTGGTTTGTCATCAGAGATGTTCATGTGACAGATCAGTGGCAAATTGTGTGTGTAAGATCCAGCATAATGAGCTTGAGGGTTAAGTGTTGAAGGGACAGGCAAATCACCACTGTAGGCCTTGTATAGTGTTGACCTAAAAGACAACAAAAAGAAAACTGTTTTTAAAATGCAGTGATGTTTGTGTTGACAATTAGGTATTTTGGTGGAGAAGATCCAGCTTTATACTGTAAAAATAACTGAAGATCTCACTAATAACCTGCTACAATTTGTTATGGAGCCATAAAATGTAGTTGTAATAACTTTAATTTGTCAAAAATTCATAGTAACATTTTTCTAAGTTAGATAATTTAAGTAAAGTCTATCTATTTATCCTCTGTTGAAATCTCAGTCAAGTTTACAGTACTGTACCTATTTCCAAATTCTAAACACAGATTCTACATTCTAAGTAAAACTAATACCTTATCCCGCTTGTTGAACTTGTCCCTGGCCTGGCCTTCACCACAACCATGGTATCTACAGGTCCAGGCTTCACTCCCTAGGAAAAGAATGACAAATTATTAGGACAGGCACTAAATAAAAACAAACGTTACACATGTAACAAAAACAAACCATGGATCGCGGTTTATGCCACTTCTGCTCGGTTTCAGTGCAGGAAAGGACCGGTGGCACAACTGACATCCCGCTTTCGGAGTAATGTGCTGTTTGATAGAGCAGAGCCACTAAATGGTTGCAGACTGCCTGGCCGGCTGCACAGGTGCAGGAGCTCCGTACCAGCACAACTGGCACAGAATCTCGCAGTGTCACCTAAAGTGCAAAAAGAAAAGATGTTAATAGGTTTAAAAGGTAAAAGTATATGCAGCCTTTTAATGTAGAACAGACACGATAGAAGATAGCTGAGTAGAATAGCTAGGAATTTAGCTGTGATATGAAAACTCTGTCTTTGAATTTAAATATAGTACTAAAGGAACATCAAAAACACTATGCTGGATCCAATCAAGGTCTCCTGTCTTTCAAACAAGGTGTTATAACAAAGTTATGGTACCTTCAACAGATCTGGCTACAACCGAGTCATACTCAGCTACCCTGTAACAGCATTACCACTGTTTCAGCTAAAAATTCTTATTGTATTTTGAGGTTGGCTCCCATGCAAGTAATTTTTCAGAACTGTGCAAACAACTTAAAGTGTGGATTTTGCATGCATCTATAAAATGCATCTAAATTATTAGGCAAAAGTAGTAGTTTGCAGTAGAAGCACATGCATTGTATATGTGAATTTAGATACATTAATTTGACATATGATGCAATGTACTTTTTATTACATTCAACAACCCAATCATAATAATTTATCAACAGTTATTTGACAGGACTTGTTGGCTGTTTAAACCGACCACTAACACACCGCCCATAGTTATTTTTCATGTCACCAAATTTTTCAATAACCACCTCATCTTTACATCAATTTTAAGATGAAACGTGGTAATGTTAACGGAACCATTCAATCTCAAAACTGAGACATTGTATGCTGCTGCTAGTCCTACTCTCAGCTGATGCGGTGCCTCTGCCTTCTTCATAGAGCGGTAGCATCGAGCCCTGACTGTCACCTCACCTGTCAGACTGTTTTTCCCTGACACTTACAAGAAAATTACAAAGGCAACCAGTTAAAACATGTTTTAAATAACGTCATTAGCCGCTGGTGGATAGCTAGTAAAAATATAAAGCTTCAAACTGCACAACTGCATTAGCAACTTACCTTCATAATTACAGATGTAAGAGGAAACGTAAAATTTAAATCCCTTTTCCATCTTATTCTGTGGGGTAGAGCTGAACAAAGAGACAATTCGCCTTACATCATTGATTGTTACTTTTGGTAACTCCAGTAAGCACCGGGTGAACTCCAACCTCTCAGCCATTTCACTCAGCTTCGCTGACTTGACTAGTAACTTGCTAATCATGCCAGAAACATGCTAGCAACATGCTAGCAACTTGCTAATCATGCCAGAAACATGCCAGCAACATGCTAGCAATTTGTTAATCATGCTAAAAACATGTTAGCAACTTGCTAATCATGCTAGAAACATGCTAGCGACTTGCTAATCATGCCAGAAACATGCTAGCAACATGCTAACAACCTGCTAATCAGGGTAGAACCATGCTAGCAAGTTGTTAATCATGCTAGAAACATGCTAGCAACTTGCTAATCATACTAGAAACATGTTAACAACTTTGCTAACCATGCTAGAAACATGCTAGCAACTTTGCTAATCATGTTAGAAACATGCTAGCAACTTGCTAATCATGCCAAAAACATGCTAGCAACATGCTAACAACCTGCTAATCATGGTTGAACCATGCTAGCAACTTGCTAATCATGCTAGAAACATGATAGCAACTTCGCTAATCATGCTAGAAACATGCTAACGACATGCTAATCATGCTAGAAACATGCTAGCAACTTGTTAATCATGTTAGAAACATGCTAACAACTTGGTAATTATCCTAGAAACATGCTAGCAACTTTGCTAATCATGTTAGAAACGTGCTAGCAACTTTCTAATCATGCTAGAAATGTGCTAGCAACTTGCTAATCATGTTAGAAACATGCTAGCAACCTGCAAATCATGTTAGAATAATGCTAGAAACTCGCTAATCATGCTAAAAACGTGCTAGCAACATGCTAGCAAATTGATAGTCATGTTATAAATGTGCTAGCAACTTGCTAATCATGCTAGAACCATGCTAGCAACATGAAAACAACTTGCTAATCATGCCAGAAAAATGCTAACAATATGTTAACAACTTGCTAATCATGTTAGAAACATGCTAGCAACCTGCTAATCATGTAAGAAGCATGCTAGAAACTTGTTAATCATGCTAAAAACGTGCTAACAACATGTTAGCAACTTGATAATCATGTTATAAATGTGCTAGCAACATGCTAGCAACTTGCTAATCATGGTAGAACCATGCTAGCAACTTGCTAATCATGCCAGAAACATGCTAGCAACATCCAAACAACTTGCTAATCATGCCAGAAAAATGCTAGCAATATGCTAACAACTTGCTAATCATGTTAGTAACATGAAAATGACATGTAAATCATGCTAGCAAAATGTTAGTAACTTGCTAATCATGCTAGCAACATGCTAATCATGTTAGAAACATGCTACTAACTTGCTAATCATGTGAATAACATGCTAACGACATGCTAATCATGCTACAGTCATGCTAGCAACTTGCTAATCATGCTAGAAACATGCTAACAACTTGCTAATCATCTTAGTAGCATGTCAATCATGTTAGAAACACACTAGCAACATGCTAGTAACTTGCTAATAATGTTAGAATCATACTAACAACATGATCTATCTATCTATCTATCTGACAGACTGAATTCAAACATTAAAACTTCAAACTATTTCAGACTGAAAACCATCCAAACTTGAAACTTTTTAAAACTTTGTAAACTTCTTAAGCTTCTTGAACTTTTTAAACTTGTCAAACCTTTCAAACTTTTTAAGCGTTTTTAAACTTTTCAAAGCTTTTAAAACTTTCTGGTCCGGCTTTCTCAAGCCAACCTAAAGTTTGTCTTGACAAACTTTTTTATCTAGTTATTATTATTATTTTATTTTATTTTTTTATTATTAAAGTGCTGTTATAGTCGCTTGTTTAAGCCATTAGTAGGCTAGTTGCACGTTTATATTACAGTGTGATGCCATCAAGGAAAACCCAAGGTATGGTGAAATTTAACCTTTTATTTGATACCATATGAACGCTGGGTTCAAGCTCTTTTCAAAACTGTTTTTATTTCCGATTCTTTTTTTTTTTTTTTTTTAATCTATTTCTATTTTCTGATTTTTATTTTATCTATATCTATTGAACGTAACAATATGGTTATCTTAAGTTGGCTGATATAGATATGATTTCCAGGAATGGAATTTTGAGAAAAACGGGTTTAAAGTGAGACGGCTTTCACTTTCACTTCACGGGTTTAACAAGATCTGTCTGTCAAATCAGGAGTGCTATACTGCCCTCGACCTGTTTTTCGAATTTCCTGAAATCGTCCCAGCACTTTCCCAGATCGCATCACAATTGATTATATTAAACCAATTTATTATGTAAATCTATTATTTATTATGTAAACCAGGCCTTTTACTTAACGCACATTCCGACAAAAAAGGTCTTCACATGTAAAATCATCCTCTTCAAATCCATAACATACACTCTCTCATTACTGTAAGTCATAAGAAATGTCTCTCCTACTGTGAAGATGGCGAATCAGCATCATCAACATCTTTGCAGCTGACACTGACTCAGAAAACAGTTTAGCAATAAGCACATGAAATATGTTAACGTTATTTTTTCCCTAGACATTCATTGTCATTCCTTTAGTCAGCAAGCTTTATTTGTCCGCTTGAGCGTGGAATAGGTTATAAAAGGCTCACTGGTTTAATATAATATAATTAATTTAATATGAACGTGCGATTTTTCGAATCGCGTACACGTTAATGAATTGCACTGGGCCTTGTTCATTGGTAGTTGTGTGTGTGGGCGTCGTGAAATGCTGTAAACTGCGAAAATGAAGTCTCAAAATCCAAATGAACTGAACAAGATTGACTCTGGCAAGACATCAATAAATGCACGTGTGTCACCTGATCCACAAATGCACTGATTTCTTTTTGCATGAACAATTTATGATATATTAATGCAGAAAAGAACATTTTTATTAGCAAACATGTCTGTATTTGTACAAATCACTGCACAATCATTTAATCCCGAATTCCACAGACTCAAATTGAAAGGCATTTGTTTGTGGATTGTAAGATACATGCATAAAACTGGTCCAGTACATGGATAATTGTGCGTGCATCTATTAATCATTTTGAGTCTAATATCATCCCATACAGCTGGAGTGGTTTTTAATAATCCAACTATCAAACGAGACGATCAGAGATTTCTGCATTATTTTTTATTAATTTTATTTTGTAACATTATTTAACTATCTGCACAATTCAGTATAATTTAATCATGGTAGGTCTGCATTTATTAAAAGATCGGTTTGCATTTCCCTGTTTGATTTTATTAATATTTAGGCTGTTTTGTATAAAACCGTTCTGTTTTGTCTGTTACATAGCATAAATCATTATCTGTCTCTAGGCAGCGCATACAGTTGGCATATATTTTAGCGAATTTTTTGCAATTATTAAATTGATCATAACTATTCATTAATTTTATCCTTTTACAGTCCGTGATTTCATTTATAAAAGTTTGTTGTAAAGTTAACTATCCGTAAAATATAAAATGTTGATGGAACAAACTGATGTATGAGAAACGGATATTAATGATGAACCGCCTGTGTCTCACAAGATAAATGAATTTCAGTTAAAAAAAAGAAAGACTTCAATGTAATACAAACATTTTCGAGAAATAAGTAATTTGTACATTTACGTATCTGGTAAGGGAAAGATGACATTGTGTAGCTGTGTGTACACATCATGAGTTCAACTTTCATTTTGTAAACAGCAGTGAGTAACTTGTTAGTGTATTTCATTCATTCACTCGACACAAACATACGTCAGTTTCCACTGGCTCAGTTATCACATATAGTATAGTAATAATAGCAGTGTAGATCTTATTTGCATTTAAATGATATTATAAATCCTGTAAACATATATAGAGGGTATAGATTTCTCCAGCTCTACACAGGCGTTTAACAAAACCACAAGCATCTACACACACACACACACACACACACACACACACACACACACACACACACACACAGCTGTAGTGATTGTTGTTGTGTTATAAATGTGTCTGTTCTTGTGTTCAGATTCCTGTTTTCTCACACTGGATCCAAAAACAGCAAACACTAAACTCAGACTGTCTGAGGAGAACAGAAAGGTGACACGTGTGGATGAGTATCAGTCGTATCCTGATCATCCAGACAGATTTGATCATGTGTTAAATTCTCAGGTGTTGTGTAGAGAGAGTGTGTGTGGACGCTGTTACTGGGAGATTGAGTGGAGTGGAAATGATTATGTGTCTATATCAGTGTCATATAAGAGCATCAGCAGGAAGGGACAGGGTTTTGAGTGTTTGTTTGGATGTAATGATCAGTCCTGGAGTTTGTTCTGCTCTCCTAAAAGATACTCATTCTGCCACAATAACATATGGACTGATCTCCCTGTGAAGCCCATCATCAGTCGTAGAGTAGGAGTGTCTGATGATGATGATGATGTTGATAATATCTATAGAGTAGGAGTGTCTGATGATGATGATGATGATGATGATGATTACACCTATAGAGTAGGAGTGTATGTGGATGTGAGTGCAGGAACTCTGTCCTTCTACAGTGTCTCTGACACAATGAGTCTCATCCACACAGAACAGACCACATTCACTCAGACGCTCTATCCTGGGTTTAGGTTTTATTTGTCTGGATCATCAGTGAAACTGTGTTGAATCAAAATAGACTGATGAGAGATTCTACCCATAATGCTTTGAGCTGCTGATGAATCAGTAAAAGTGAGATGTTATTGAGTCTCTTCATGACATTAATACTGCAGCTCAACTTCTGTCACTCAAATAACAGAATAAATGTGTCAGAAATCACCATATAGACAGTAATATTAGTGTGTGTATATTTGTTTTTATTGTTGTCTCATCAATCATTCATTTTATTACAAAGTATAAAAATGTCACAATCATGATTGATGAAGAACATGTAATTAATTTCTATATTTTTTGTACAGAAATAATAAAACAATGAAAAATCAACTTGAGATTTTAATTGATGTTTGTATCATGAATATAATCGATTCCTCACAAGACTGAAATTAGTTTCTGACATTATAAAATATGACAATAATCACAGCATTTAATAAAACATATTATTGTAACTACAGTAAAGCTGTAACAAATGATTATAAGATCTATTTTAATAAGTGAAAGAAATTGTCAGAATATATTTTAAAATATGTCCTGAGTTTCATGTTTTAATCACAGTACATTCATAGTCAAAAATCAGATTTTTTATTTACTGTTTTTATTTACTTTTTGTATATTGAATTGATATGAACAAGTATTATATTATAGATATAATGCAAACATTACTTCAGCTGACAAATTTGTATCAACACTTTTTATTGATTTTAATTATTTCAAATTCAGTTATTGCAATTATAACAAATCAATAAATCTAAATGTTATGATTATAATAATACTCCTGTGCACTTAAATAAATCATATGCATGCATGTATGTAAAAATGCATTTATTAATAATAACAATAATAAATTAAATTTTTTTGTAAGTAAAAAAAAATGAATATTACAATAATCATCTATCGTAAAAAGTCAGCATTTTAATAATAAAATAAAATTATTTTGTCTATTTTTATAATGTAAATTATAATAAATATTATAATAAAAAGTAATAAAATAATAATAAAAAAGCAATAATCATAACAAAATTATCAATAATATTAATTATAATTCGATTATTCAAATTACAAAAACAAAACTTAATGCAGTAATATTACTTCAATATTTTCTTTAACGAAAAGTCAATAGATATCTTCTTTTTTTAATCAGTAAAAGCCAAAATATTTTTTTTATATAAGATGATGATAAAATAAAGCTGTTGTAATTGCAATAATAATATTGTAATATTCAATATTCATTAATAATAAAAATAATAATAATAAAAATAATAATAATGAGAATTTAAATACAGATTTTTTTTAGTTACAACTAAACATTTTATGGATTTGTTATCATTTAAATAGTATTTAGCAAAGCTCTTATTATTATTATTATTATTATTATTATTATTATTATTATTATTATTATTATTATTATTGTTGTTGTTGTTGTTGTTGATTTGTTCTACTTGTTATATTAAAGAAAAAACAATTTTACAATACTATTTTAGATATTATTATTACTCCCTTTTTATTTTACAGAACAATATGATTATTGCAATTGTATTTTTTTCTCATTTGTTAAATTGATCAAAATAAAAAAAATGTTTAGTTATTATTATTTTTGTTATTATTATTATTATTATTTAAATATTGAAATTTTTATTTTAGTGCAATATGTAACAGTAATTTAAGATTTTTTTTATTAATTTGCTTATTTGGTATATTTACAATAAAGTAGAAATAATATTTTATATAGTGTATCTATAAATTGCAATAATAATAACAATAATAATAATGATAATAATAATAATTGATGTTGATGTACATATTGCAATTAAAAAATAATTTATCTTTTAATAATAAAATATAATAATAATAATAATAATAATAATAATAATAATAATAATAATAATGCTAAATATATTTATTTGTATTTTTGCTTAATATTATAACAATTACAATGAATAATAATTATAATAATAGTTGATATTAATGTACATATTGCAGTTCCAACATAATTTGTTATCTTTTGATAATAAAATAAAATTAACAACAACAATAATAATAAATAAAAAACATCCATCATATTTAACATTTTCTTATTATAGCATTTAATTTTATTCCTTTATATTTCCTTAATATAAGAAAATGAGGAAAGAACGTGATGTGAGGCCAAGTATGGTGACCCATACTCAGAATTTGTGCTCTGCATTTAACCCATCCAAGTGCACACACACAGTAGTGAGAAGTGAACAAACACAAACACACACACACACACACACACACACACCGTGAACACACACCTGGAGCAGTGGGCAGCCATATTGCTATCGCTGCGGCGCCCGGGGAGCAGTTGGGGGAATGGTGCCTTACTCAAGGGACTCACCTCAGTCGTGGTATTGAGGGTGGAGAGAGTGCTGGTTATTCACTCCCTCCACCTTCAATCCCTGCCGGATTTTTGATATTGATATTTGATATTTGATATTTGATACAATTATCAATTTGATAATTGATATTGATGTACAATTACAACATAATTTATGTTATCTTTTATTAATGAAATAAAATTTATATTTTGTTTATTATTAATAAAAACTGACTTATTAAAAAATATTCAATATTGCAATAAGAAGATTTTTTATTGATTTGTTACATTTTTGTCATTTAAATAAGAAAATCTAACAAATATATTTTTAACTGACATTTTTGTTATTATGATTATTTAAATTATAACATATCTTATATTTGTTATAATTTAAATTGTAATAATAGCCAAAATAACTGTAAATAAAATGTCAGTATTATTGTTACGAATGAGGCTCCCGCATCGTCTCTCCCGCACCACCAGAAGGAGCCATCACCCGAGTTCTAGCCATCCCATTCGGACTCTGTTTCCCATGTGCCCCATGCCTAGGACTGACCTTTTACCTTTAGCCTATCACCCACTTCCTATAAAGAGGCCTGTTTCCTGTTAGTCTTTGCGAAGTCTTGATTTGCCACGGTGATCAATTCCGAGCGTTTTTCCCTGTTTGTCTTAAGGTTACCTGATCTGGATTGTTATTTCGTGTTTGATTCTGCCGCCTGCCCCGACCTTTCCGCTTGTTTATTGGACTCTGTATACTGCCGCCTGCCCCAACCATTTACGCCTGTTATCTGGATTACGACTCTGATCGCCCCTGTAAGTTTGTTGTTGCACTAATAAACTTTGCTGCAAATGGATCCGAACGCCTCTGACTCTTCGTCACAGAAGACTTCGCCGGACCAGGATCCAGCAGCGATTGCACAACTTTCATCCGTGCTGTCCGCCCAAGCTAATCAGTTAGCGCTTCATCAACAGCAGCTGGAACGATTAACCTCCCTAACCGGAGAACTTGTGAAGGCGCTACAGACTCTCACGCCCACACCACCAGCCACGGCAGTCACCCCCTCGCCGGTAAGCCCACCTACACCGCAACCAGCAACCGTAAGCCCCCGATTGGCGTTTCCCGACAAGTTTGATGGCTCTCCCTCAAAGTGTAAGGGCTTCCTGCTACAATGCTCAATCTTCGTCAATCAACAGCCCGCGTTATACCCCACCGACGCTAGTAAGATTTCTTTCGTATGTTCATTACTCACCGGCAAAGCCTTAGATTGGGCAACGGCGGTATGGGGCACAGACGGATCTGTTTTCCCTACATTCAACTATTTCCTCCAACGATTCCGAGAGGTGTTCGATCATCCTTCCGGGGGTAAGAACGCCGGTGAGCAACTGTTGGCATTATCACAGGGAAGCAGTACCGCCGCCGAATACGCTCTAAATTTTCGTACCCTAGCCGCACAAACAACCTGGGTGGAGGACACGCTAAAACTACTTTTCCGCCGCGGGCTGAACACCGATTTGCAGACGGAGCTCGCATGTCGTGACGAGGGAAGAGGCTTGGAGGAGTTTATTGAATTGGCCATTCATATTGATAATTTGATTCGATCTCGCCGTCCGTCACGATTCAACACGCTCAGCCTATAATCTAATCAGGATCCGTGAGGGTGACGAATGGAAAACGGCCTTCTCCACGTCTTCTGGCCACTACGAGTACTGCGTAATGCCCTTCGGATTAGCCAACAGTCCTTCGGTTTTTCAGTGATTCATTAACGATGTATTCAGAGACATGCTGGACCGCTGGGTAATAGTCTACATAGACGACATCCTGATCTATTCAAGCTCCCTTCAAGAACACATCCTCCATGTCCGTGCAGTCCTCCAACGTCTAATCAAACATCAACTCTATGCTAAGGCAGAGAAATGCGAGTTTCATCAGATGTCCATATCTTTCTTGGGATACATTATCAGTCACGAAGGTGTGTCAATGGACGAGGCAAAGGTCCGTGCAGTTACTGAATGGCCACAACCTCGAACTCTGAAGGAGCTGCAGCGATTCCTGGGGTTCGCCAATTTCTATCGACGCTTCATCAGGGGATTCAGTTTAATTGCGGCACCATTAACTTCCATGACCAAACGAAGCTCACCACATCTCACCTGGACTACTGCGGCTACACAAGCATTCACTGATCTCAAATCCAGATTTACAACAGCCCCAATACTTCATCATCCTGATCCCTCTCTCCCCTTGGTCGTGGAAGTCGACGCCTCAAGTACTGGCATCGGAGCTATACTCTCTCAACGTAATGGATCACCCGCCAGGATGTTCCCATGTGCATATTATTCACGCAAACTTTCCTCGGCCGAACGCAACTATGATGTAGGCAACAGAGAACTGTTGGCCATGAAATCAGCTGTGGAGGAGTGGCGTCACTGGCTAGAGGGGGCTCAACACCCGTTTACCATACTTACAGATCACAAAAACCTAGAATATCTGCGCTCTGCCAAACGTCTAAACCCTCGACAGGCTCGGTGGGCTCTCTTTTTCACACGCTTCAACTTTACCGTCACCTACCGTCCAGGCACCAAGAACACCAAAGCCGACTCACTCTCTCGCATGACAGAATCAACTGATCAACCCAACACCAACGAAACCATTATTCCTGAGAATCTGCTTGTAGCTCCAGTCCAATGGGACATCGTGACCAACATCAATCTAACCAATGAACAACACCCACCACCTCCTGAATGCCCTCCACAGCTCACCTACGTTCCAGAGACACATCGAGAACAACTACTACAACAAGTCCACTCTACCCCCAGCTCAGGTCACCCAGGCATCACTGCTACCCTCCATCTCCTCAAAAATCGGTTCTGGTGGCCGACTATTAATCAAGACACCCAGGCATTTGTAAAGAACTGTACAGTTTGCAACACCTGCAAACCCTCACGCCAACTTCCTGCCGGATTGCTTCAACCACTACCCATACCTCAACGCCCTTCGTCCCACATCGCTATTGACTTTGTGACAGATTTACCCAACTCGCAGGGTAAGACCACAATACTAACTGTTGTAGATCGTTTTTCTAAGTCCTGCCGGCTTATCCCCCTGCCTAAGCTCCCTACAGCCCTCGAAACCGCTGAAACCCTCTGTAACTTTGTGTTTCGTTTCTACGGCCTTCCTGAAGATATACTGTCCGACAGAGGTCCACAATTTACCTCCCGCGTCTGGGCCGCCTTTTTCAGCCTCCTCAATGTAAACATCAGTCTCACCTCTGGATATCATCCTCAGGCCAACGGCCAGACAGAGAGGCTCAACCAGGAATTGACCCGCTTCCTTCGTACCTACTGCCACAGCCATCAAGCGGATTGGAGCAGATATTTGATGTGGGCTGAGTACGCTCAAAATTCCCTTCTAAAGCCAGCCACAGGTCTAACTCCCTTTAAGTGCGTGCTAGGGTACCAACCACCCTTATTCCCCTGGTCAGGTGAACCATCTGACCTCCCGTCAGTTAACGAATGGCTGCAACGCAGTGAGGAGACTTGGAACCGTGCGCATATACATTTGCAACGAGCTGTAAGACATCAGGTAGAACAGGCCAATCGTCACCGACGTCCCAACCCAGAATACACTCCTGGACAGTGGGTGTGGCTGTCAACCAGAGACCTGCGCCTCCGACTACCCAGCAGGAAACTCAGTCCTAGGTATGTGGGCCCATTCAAAATTCTTAGACAGATTACCCCAGTTTCTTTCCGTTTAGAACTACCTTCTAACTATCGTATTTCTCCCACTTTCCATGTCTCGTTGCTGAAACCCGCTGAGGGTCCGGGAGAGACGACGGAGGAGGAGGAAGGAGCAGAGGTCCAGACGCCCCCGCCCATTCTGGTCGACGGCGAAGAGGCATACCAGGTCAGAGACCTGCTCGACTCAAGACGCCGGGGCGGGGTACTACAGTACCTAGTTGATTGGGAGGGGTACGGCCCGGAGGAACGATCCTGGGTCAACGCAAGGGACATACTGGACCCTACGCTCAAAGAAGCTTTCCACCAGGCACATCCGGAGAAACCGGCCCCTCGTCCACGCGGAAGACCCCGGCGTCAACAGCCATCTCGCTTCAGGAGCCGCTCGCAGGGTGGGGACTCTGTTACGAATGAGGCTCCCGCATCGTCTCTCCCGCACCACCAGAGGGAGCCATCACCCGAGTTCTAGCCATCCCATTCGGACTCTGTTTCCCATGTGCCCCATGCCTAGGACTGACCTTTTACCTTTAGCCTATCACCCACTTCCTATAAAGAGGCCTGTTTCCTGTTAGTCTTTGCGAAGTCTTGATTTGCCACGGTGATCAATTCCGAGCGTTTTTCCCTGTTTGTCTTAAGGTTACCTGATCTGGATTGTTATTTCGTGTTTGATTCTGCCGCCTGCCCCGACCTTTCCGCTTGTTTATTGGACTCTGTATACTGCCGCCTGCCCCGACCATTTACGCCTGTTATCTGGATTACGACTCTGATCGCCCCTGTAAGTTTGTTGTTGCACTAATAAACTTTGCTGCAAATGGATCCGAACGCCTCTGACTCTTCGTCACAATTATACTCTAATAATAATAATTTAATTTAATTGTTTTATTATAACAACAAATACATGTTATGATTGCAGTAATCCTATCACACTGTAAAATAAAAAGGAATTATTTAATGATAACCAAAATATTAATTATATATTTTAATTATTTAAATTATAACATTTACTATTACAATAATCTTGTTGCACTGTAAAATAAAGTCAGTATTGTTATTATTGTTATTATTTACTGACGTTTTCTTTACAGTACAATATAATTCTTGCAGTATCTTTTTATTGTTTAAATATCATTTAAATTTTTTAGAATTAACAAAATATTATTTTTATTTTATTTTAAATATACCCATAAACAAATCAATTAAAAAAACTTAATATTGCAGTAATCATATTGCACTTGAAAAAACAGTATTTAACAACAACAATAACAATAATGTATTATTATTTAATTAAATTAAATTAAAATGGTACAATTGCTGTAAAATAAAATCAGTATTTTAATTATATTATTATTATTGTTATTATTGTTAATGCATATTAAGGTTTTTTTATACTTTAATAATATTATTGCATTTTTAAAATCTTTATGCTATCATTTTATAATAATAAAAATAGTTATTAATACAGATTTTTTTTTAATTGAATAAATATTATAATTATATTATTGCAATAATAATTTTGATAGATTTTTTTAAATAGTTGTAATTTAAATAATAAAGTTATAATTAATTTATTATATTGTTGATATTTTTGTTATGACTTGCAATCATAACATATTTCTATATTTCTTATAATATTTGTTATCATTTAAATGACAATAATACCTACAAATATGAATTTTATTTTATTGTTAAATACTATTACAATAATCATATTGCACTGTAAAATTAAATGTCAGTATGTAATAATAATAATAATAATAATAATAACCAAAATAATTATTTTATTTTGTTTTATTATAACAATAAAGAAATGTTATGATTGCAGTAATCCTATCATACTGTAAAATAAAAAGATAAATAAAATATTAAAAAAACAAAAATATTAATTATATTTTATTAATTAAATTATAACAGTTACTTTTACAATAATCCTGTTGCACTGTAAAATAATATCAGTGTTAATATTATTATTATTATTATTATTATTATTATTATTATTATTATTATTGTCTACTGACTTTCTGTTTACAGTACATAATAGTGTACATAAAGTGATAAAATTAAAACAGTAAAATTAATATTTTAAAATTATTTTAAACTTTTTCAACAGATTTATAAATGCTTATAATTACAAATGTGGAGATATGGTTTATATAATAATAATAATAATAATAATAATAATAATAATAATAATAATAATGACAAAAATAATTTTATTTTATTATGACACCGTAAAATAAAGAAGTATTTAATAATAACCAATATATTAACTATGTATATTTCATTTTTTAAAGGATAACTTTTAAATTATATTACATTGTTATTATTACAATAATCCTGTTGCACTGTAAAATAAAGTCAGTATTTATTATTATTATTATATACTGATCTTCTATTTACAGTACAATGATTTCTTTAAGTAATAAAATTAACACAAAGTAAAATTAATGTTTTGTTAATAAAAACACTTTCGTGTTCAACTGTGTGAAGATGGTTAATGTGTGTTGTGTTTTTAAATGCATGTTATAAGCGACACAAACTCTGTTCATTCACGAAATAAATCGATTTGAAATGTATTTTGAAAATGCAGCATGTTTTCCTCTGTTTGATTTGTGAAGTTAATTTGTATTTGTAGAGTTTTTATTCACACACGTCGATCAGGACATTTGAATCACTGAGAAAAATCTTTTCAGATTTGCAAACGTGTAGATTTATTTCTGTCTGACAAACACAAGAGTTTCATCTTGTCAAACTCTTCACTGCAGGAGCACAAATCCTGTTCTGTCAATCACAAATCAACAAACTCATTCACTCTCAGTTTTACTGCAGTCAATCTGATTCAAAACAACCTCATACACAACAAACAAACAATGTGACGTCATCGACACAATTTGCACATCTGATAATCAACATGTGAATTAATACAATGAGAGTCACACTCTTGTAGCATATTTTCTCACAAATACATTATTTTTCTTGGATATTTACAACAAATTCCACAAAATAATAAAGGTTTTTCTTTTTCTGAAATCACTCACCATAATTCTTATGAATATAATGTAAGATGAGCCTTGTGAGCATTTACTGTGGTCAGATAGTAATGTTTACAGGAATACCATAGTAAAGTAAAGGGATGTGAGAGTTTACACTACAGTAGTCAGATTATAGTAGTTAATTGATGCAGTAATTATTTCTCTCACAGTGAATCACACCTCAGCTGATCTCAGTGTGGGACAGTCCTGAAACTGGAGTCTTTGTCCCATTTCGCAAAGTCATTCACATTTCATAAACACTACAGTCATTTATAACATGTTTTTCATCTGTTGTCACTGCAAATATGTGTTCACATAATACAAAATCAGTATTTACATAATGTGAGAATAGTAAGTGATCTCACTCCTGTAGTGAATTTCGCTTTCGCCAAACTAGGGAGGTGAAATAGGGTAGTGATGGGTTTTCATGTCACAGATGACGTTATGATTCTTGGATCACGTGTCAATTAATGTGTGGTTATGAGTACATCACATAAGAAAGATTGGTGGGATCTCTAACTTGTAGAATCTCTTACTGTATTATCAACACAAGGAAGACACAATAAAAATTTTGGTAACGCTTTAGATTACAACCCACAAAGAACTACGTAAGTAAACTGAATTTACGGTGTATGTTTCTGTAATTATAGTGTACCTATTAAAGAACGTACATGTAGGTATACGGGAACAATATGTTACGTTTTGGCAATAGAGAGTAACAACCAGATATACAACCTGCAAAGAACTGCATAAGTAAACTAAAGTTACGGTGAATGTTTCATATTTGTATTGTACCTACGTGTAAGTATAAGGGAACAATAGGTTACGTTTGGGTAATAAGGGGGTAGCAAACAGATATCCTACAAATAATTTATAATGGATTAATGTAAAAAACTTAACAGGTACCTATTCTATTAAATCGTACGTATGGTGTATCTATACGTAAGCTTTTTAAAATTACTGGGGAAATATACTCTTGTTCCATGTAGTTACAGGGTAAGTGTGACATCTGCGGGTTGTAAATTAAAGTGGTGATTGTTACCCTCTTGTTCAACGAAGTTACAGGGTAGGTACAATACATATACACACAATCTGATATACTTGACCCTGAAACCTTTATTTCAAAAACAACCTATTTCAAAATACATTTGCAATACTATTTATTCATGGGCTCCGTCCTCCTCGTATTTCAAAACAGATTAATAGCAGTTGCTATAGGAGATGCATAGGCTACGAGTTCCTTTTCTTTCTTTTCTCCCCCTCATGAACACAAGCAAAAAAAAAAAAAAAAAAAAGTAGAAAAAATAGCTCCTCTAGAATGCAAGTTCATGGGTTACTAAAAGTTGAAGGATCAAACAGCACGTACAGCAATAACGACAATAATCCATACAGACCCAAAGGATTATTTAATGTCTATTGAAGCGAAACCTGGATAATTAAAAAAATATTCATAATTACTATTTTGAAACTATAGAAACACTCATTCTAATATTATAGGGTATATAAGCCCTGCTATGCTACACAATCTTTACGTTTGGAGGAAAAATGGCTACCTTTTTGTAATAATACATAGGAATTACATTATACATATTGGCAATGTTTTTTGTTTTTTTTTAAAAAAGAAAATTAGTTTCTGCTATGATTTTATTTAGAACGTACCATGTAGGCTAGTACGTACCTTATCAAACCTTACCTTTTCAGCTGTTCTCAGAGTATAGAAATAATAAATGAAAAGGCATTTGTACATCAGCAAACACACACAAACACCATTATCATTATGGGGACATTCCAAAGGCATAATGGTTTTCATACTGTACTAACTTTCTTTCTGTATTTTAAAATTAAAAGGAAAAAACATAATTCTGTAAAATTTGAGTTTTTGTCCCTAATGGGGACCAAACAATGTCCCCACGAGGTCAAAATTTCATGGTATTACTATAATTGTGGGGACATTTGGTCCCTTTAATATAGGGAATACTAGTACATACACAAAACAATGATTATCTGATATATATATTTTATGTGTGTGTGTAAAAAAACAATACAATACAATATTTTATTTTACTTTATAAATTGTGCCAAGGAATGACTCTCAGTTTGTTTGTAAGAAAAACTGAAGTTAAGATTTATTTCTCATGGAAAAAAAACGAATGTTTTTCTTAAAAACAAACTGAGAATCATTCCTTGGCACAATTTGTATTTTAAAAAAAGAAATAAAATAAAATAAAAATATATTGTATTGTATTTGAAAATAATAAATATTTGACAAAAAAAAAATAAAAAAAAAATTCAAAAGTCAAGTGTGTCCAAACTTTTGACTGGTAGTGTATGTATGCATGCAGTCATAACAATTCAAGTCCTATCATAAAACACCTGATAGCCAAAGAAAGTAAACATCAATATCTTTTGGTTTCTTTAGACAATATACAATATAACAATATTATTATTATTACATACCATGGTAATGCCGTAAATAAGTCCTACCTGTCACAACACTCTACCTTCTCTCAAAACGCAGTCAATTCATTAAATGATAAGCTATTTCCTCACAAAAGTGGTTTATTCAGTGTAGTGAAGCCTCTCTTCCATTGACATCGCTTTATTCGCGTAAAATAACCTTAATTAAAGTCATTAGATAAATAATGACAGTGTTACACACTATTTAGTTCACAGTTTTATATACAAATCTCTAAACGATTGTTTTGACTTACACACTTTAAATAATTGAAAGCACACACCTTTCTTCAGCCGAATCACAGGCAGGAGCGCAGCACAGCTATATGACGTCACATCGCTAAACCAAAATAGAAGTCTTGTTCGCTTGTCTTATTTGTAAATGTAAACAACTGTTAAAGTGCTTCCAATTTGTGATAAACTACACAGCATTTGTGATATTCCCAGTCAAGGATAAAATTTAATCAAAGACTATAAAGGCAATAAATAACATTTCAGCTTTATTAGGTTAAAGTTGATTTCATTAAAGCTCCATGACTGTGAAGGACAACATTGACAGCGGATTTAAAACTGTGAATTTTGAGTGTCTGAATGAAAATCTTTGATTAAAATGATTAATATATATTTTAATAAATGGGTCATTCTTCATTTGTGGTGTCAAGTGGTGTTCCTCTACTTTACAACAGTTGAAAAAATTGAAAAACACTAATAAACTTTAAGTACCAATAAATCATGAAATGTTTGTATTCTGTGGAGTAAACACTGTTGACAGTTACACTTTTGTTTTAAAAAACATATTTAATTGAGTTTGAGAGATTGCATTTAATATGCATGTTTCCGCCGTACATCAGAGAGGTATCATGAAATGTAATTGCAACAATATAAAATTTTTAACATAAATAAAGTGGCTATATTGTGAATATAGATTTTATTTACCATGTACAGTTTATTAAATTGTTTTAAAAAAACATTTTGTTATATTTAAGAAAAAATGTTGTTCCCCCCAAATTTGGTGGTGTTACAACAATGGATGTCACCCCTTAAGAAAAGGGGGAAATCTATTTGTACTATTTTCTATGTGTAAAGTTCATTGCAGGTGGTGGTTGATCTGAGGACAGGAGATCAACAACAGGAGAAAAAAGATAACTGACAAGAAGAACAACAAGGTTCTGTAAACACTTTGAAATAAAATCTGACAGACTTGAAGTAGAGACATTAAACTCCAAATTGTCAGATGGGGCAAAAACTATAACCTCAGTCTCAGACATGCAAATAAAGATTTTGTAGCAGGGTCATTTTTTTTTAGGCAGATAGTTCTGGGTATCATCCACATAAAGATGGAGAGATACACCATGCCTTCTCACAGTCAAACACAAAGGGTTGGCAAAGGTGCCAAAATAAAACCCTGGAGAAGACCAGATTCAAGATGAGCAGCAGAAGAGATACAATTGCCAATCCTGACAGAAAAATAGGATTTAAAGACTGAACCTTTAAACCTCACATAGGACTCTAATCTGCATAGGAGCAACGAGTGATCAACATCAAAATTTAAAAAAAATACAATAAAATTACAGAGCCCCCTGCATCAATAGCAACTAAAATATCATTTATCACTGTCAGCAAACAGACATAAAAAACCTGTCTGAAACTGTTCAGAAATATGGTTTGTATTTGGAAAAAACTGTAAATGGCCCAACACAACATTTTCTAGTACCTTGAAGATTAAAGGAACCACAGAAATAGGCTGATAGTTATTTAAAACAGACGTGTCTAAAAACTGTCTATAATTACGGCAGAAGACAATTGTTTTGGTCAAAACTAAATTGTAGCCTTAATTTAATTAATGCCATTTAAAATTTAAAATGAATATATTTTGCTTTAGGAGTTTGTAAATACAAATGTGAAATCATTATAAGTGTCACCTTTTGTCTTTATTGGTTGTTGATGCTTCTGCCTCATTTTCTTTAATTGGTGTCTTTGTTCCTGCTAATCAATACCTGCGTTAAATGTGAATGCAGTGGCTGAAGGTGAGACTTTCCCTGATCACTGTGATAATGAGTGTTTTAGTTATGCTGATTGGATTAGAGTTGCTGGAAATCTGGTAAAGTTCCTGTAACTGCATCCTTATATTCTTTGCATCCTTTATATGACGACCCTGAAATTCGTATAAAACTACAGTGATTCACTGCTTTAGTCAGTCTTGATGACTGCAGCGCCACACAGTACATCTCAATCAACAATCTGCTGAAGATTCACTGTGATCTTCACTTCTGAGTTTACTACAGCATAACTGGATATTGCAGGTATTTTTTTTTTTTTCGAAAACTTTTAACTTCACTGAAATGATATAACACTAATATATATACATCTTTTTCTGGTGGATGTACTTCCAAAGTTTGAGTTTCTAAAAAATTGAATATTTATTAACTGAATGGTTCACTCTTAATAAGAGAAAATGAGGAGTAACAATGGAATATGTTGTCATAGTTTGTGCCAGTTAAAGAAACTGAAAATGTCGTAATCAGTGAAACATATTCCTTTATTACACAAAAATTGTAATTAATATGAAACTGCTCATATAAAAGAACATTACCACTGAACTCAACAAGATCAAACACAGACCACCTTTCCATTCAGTCCTTATAGACAACAGATTTTATTATTTTCAGTGTGTATCTGCTATGCATATAGGGCAGATATGGGGAGGAAATTATGTTTATAAATTAATTTCCAATAATTGAAATCTAGCAGCTTTATAGGTAACTTCTGTATATTATAATCACATTTTGGCTCATATTATATATGCCAATTTTAATAAAGATAATCTGGGGAAATGTAAATCACGTTTCATTTACATTTAGACAGTCAAAATCAACTTTAAACTTACAGTCAATGTAATTCTTTAAAGTTATGGACTGTTAATGAAATCCACTTTAACCAAATAAAGCTGAAAATGTATTTATTGTGTTTATGTTCTGGGGAGAAACTGAGATGGAATAGGATAAAAACACTGACGTAAGATTTTATTTTCAGTTAATAAACTAAATAGTTAAGTCTCTCTACAAACACAAATTTAATTTTGATCTACAAATAGGTTTATTAATTTGTAATATTTATTAGTTCTTCTCAATCCTGTAACTTTAAGACCAAGATAGCTACTGGAGTTTATGCATTATTAAGAATATCACAAATGCTCTCTAATTTATCATGAACTGAAGGCACAGTTGCTTACATTTAGATATAAGACTACATGTACAGCTCAGTGGTACTGATATCTTTGGGGGTTTGATGGCTCTGCATTGATGCTTTAGCGAACTGGACTTTTATTTTGGTCTGGAGATATGACGTCATAAAGCTGTGCCGCGCTTCTGGGTCTGTGATTCAGCTGAAGAAAGGTGTGTATTTTAAAACATTTAAAGTGTTTAAATCAACACAACTCGTTTATAGAACTTTATGTGAAATTGTGAAATAAATCATTACTGAATGAAAAACTAAGTTAAGGGCACACGAGTAACAGAAACGATGTCTCATTTGGCTCTCTATATCGTGAATTCGTTTATCATAAACACAATTCAGTCACTGGCGAGTAGAAACTGAACTTTATGAAACTCCGAGTCAACTGAATGAACTGATTCACAAAATGATTCAGTTTTGAATCGCTGCACGCTGATGACATCTGCTGGTCAAAAGTGTAAATGCAACGAGAACAACAAACGCAAACATCTGTAATGATAACTACAGATCAGTAAATAAATATAAATGTACATACAAATATATTCTCTTGAACAGGACAAAGACAAACAAACAGAAGCACTCCTGGTGAAGCAACTGAGATCCACGTGACACAATATTATAAAGATGGCATGTGTTAAAGAGGAGAGTGAAGACGTTAAGATTGAAGAAGCATTCAGAGTCAAAGAGGAACATACTGAGGAACAAACAGGTTGGTTTTCATTCTCAAAGCTGAATTATTTTGTCCTTTGCCAGGTGTTTCTGTACTCCTGTCTGTGCTCCTGTCTCATTTAAATCTTCAATGCAAATGCATTTTGCAGCAAGGGGTTTGCTTTAATTGATTAATCCATATAGAGTAAAATGATCAAAACTTATCATTGTTCTCGAAATAAAGTTTATTGTAGTCTCGATAGAGCTGGTTTTATTGCCAAGCTCGAACGTGATATTTATAGAACGTGCTTGGCAAGTGAATCGTAAACTCCATGCGGCTACCAGATGCCCATGGGCAAAGTGTTGGAGACCACTGGTCCAGGGCCTCGCGAGTGGTGTCTGCTCTCCACTTTTATGCCACGGGGGCACCGATCAGGGGTGCGTTTCCCAAAAGCAACTATGGTCATACATTCTGTCGTTACCAATAGAGTTCAGTGGAACTAACAACTGTGGTTAGCTAACAATGCTTTTGAGAAACGCACCCCAGAGGATTGGGCAATGACGTCACAGGAACACAGGGATCAGGTGTCCGGAGAGGACCAATGGGATGTAACTAGGAAAGTGAAAGTAAAAAAAATAAGGGAGATTTGGGGAAAAAACTAAAAAGACATTAACACAACACAAGGACATAACAGTTTTAAAAAGACTGTTTAAATGCAAGCTTGATAGAGAAATGTCCTAAAGAAAGTATGTTAGTGAAACTGAGAAGTCGTTCTCAGATTGCATGTAATGCCTCTTTCAGTTGCTTAGTGTGTATAGGATCTAGTTGTATGTTGGATTTGATGCTGAATGTTTGAATGTTTTGACATCTGTTGCTTTGTATTTTCTTTTTTCCACCGTAGACCTGATGGTGCTGAAAGAGGAGAGTCAAGAACTGAATGAAATGGAAGAGAAAAATCAATATAAGAATCAACATGATTTTATAACTGGAGAAAAATCGTTTAGTTCCTCAGAGACTGAAATAACTTCCTCAGGAAAAATGGATCAAAAGACAGGAAGGAGTAGTTATTGCACCTGCCAACAGTGTGGAAAGCGTTTTAGGAAAGCATGTATTAAAAGGCACATGAGAGTTCACACAGGAGAGAAGCCTTATGCCTGCCAACAGTGTGGAAAGTGTTTCAGTCAAAAATCAACTCTTGAAAGCCACATTAGAATTCATACTGGAGAGAAGACATACACATGTCCTCAGTGTGGAAAGAGTTTTACTCATCATGCAAACCTTGGAGCCCACATGAGAGTTCACACTGGAAAGAAGCCTTACAAATGCCAACAGTGTGGAAGAAGTTTCAACCGGAAAGGAAACCTTAATTCCCACATGACAATTCACACTGATAAGAGTCTTTTCACCTGCCAGCGTTGTGGAATAAGTTTCACTCAAAAAGAAAGCTTTAACAGACACATGAGAATTCACAATGAAGAGCAGCCTTACATGTGTGATCAGTGTGGAAATAGTTTTGACAT
Organism: Cirrhinus mrigala; assembly: GCA_036247105.1. NCBI lineage: Eukaryota > Metazoa > Chordata > Actinopteri > Cypriniformes > Cyprinidae > Cirrhinus > Cirrhinus mrigala. Next base: position 402,694 of record JAMKFB010000704.1, on the reverse strand, counting down.
GAAAACCTTGAAGTCCATATGGCAACTCATAAAGAGAATCTCTACACATGCCCTCAGTGTGGAAGGAGATTCCGTCAAAAACAACAATTTAAAAAACACATGAGAATTCACTCTGGAGAGCAACCCTACACATGCCCTCAGTGCGGAAAGAGGTTTAATCGTAAACAACGTTTTGAACAGCACATAAGAATTCACACTGGAGAGAAGCCTTTCACCTGCCAGCAATGTGGAAAAAGTTTCAACCAAAAAGGGACCCTTAACAGGCACATGAAAGTTCACACTGGAGAAAAGCCGTTTACATGTGGTCACTGTGGAAAGAGTTTCAGACACAAACAAGCCCTTAAATACCACATGAGTTTCCACATGTGAAAGAGCTACTTTTATGTCATCATTGTGGAATTGTGGAAAGTTTGACAGACAGGAAACATCTGATGAATCGGGTTATAACACCAGAGAGATGCAATCTTGATGTTCATAAAAGCAACCCAGAAAGAGTTAAAAATACCCTACTGGCGGATTTGGGCTTGGGTTTAAAATGTGTTTTGGTTGATCGGATCACAAAGAGTCTCCTTATCACAGTCTCTTTTGTCCACTTTTGACCACTTCTGTCCCCATGGGGTCATGTTTTTTTTTTTTTTTCCAGATATTTTAATCTTTACCTTAAAAATATTTCTTACAGACCTATTCAATTTACTCAAACTGTTTCTCAAATAGAGGAAGTGACTGAATTAAAAGTAGCTAATATTTTTTGATGTGTTAAAAATAACTCTTAAGCAAAAGATGCTTATGGGATTGGCACAAATGTTTTATAATCTAATAAAGATTACATTATACATTTTCATTTAGACAAGCCGTTATTCCATCATCTTGGAAATTGGTCACAGTTAGCCCAGTTTATAAAGTAATTACAGGCCAATTAGCATCCTTCCAATTATATTTAAGGTAGCTAAGTTACTTCTTTACATCCTGATTTTATTATATTAATGATTTGGCTTGAATATGTAAAGATGTAAATGTTACATATATGCAGATGATGTAGTCATTTTAAGCTTTGTAAATAATTGGGAAGAGGTCTGAATTGCCTTAACTACTGCTATGGAAAATGTTCAGGACTGGCTGACCAAATTAGGTTTACTACTGAAAAAAAAACTGTATAAGAAATCAATTAAAGTGCTAGATAATAAACTATGGTAACGTTCTTAAAAAACACACAATTTATTGGAAAAAAAAGCCTGAAATATTTATAAGGTACATTGTGGTCTTGCTGCACCTCATAAAACAGATTATGGTATTGGTTCCAGATCTATTGTTAGAGAAGATTGTGAGGTGCCATACAGACAAACATTTTTTGGTCAAAGTATTATCTGTAATATGGGTGTCACAATTGGAATACAGTCTGCCACACTCATTAAAATGGTAACACTTTACGGTAAGGGTACATGAATTACCATGAATTAATGCATAAATTCATGCATTAATTATGCATTAATTCATGCATTAATATGTCATGAATTATCAGGAACTAACATGAATTCAAAGTTTTTAATTCATGACTTCATGGATGAAAAACACCTTAATTAAGACATTAACTAAGATGGGTACATCATCATGATTTATGATTTATTACACATGATCATGATGTTTTCTTTGTTCACAAAAAATTAATTAACCTAAATAAAATTCTCAGCCCGAGTCCAACCCGAGTCTGTCTCCCCCCCCCCCCCCAACACAGCTTATACTATTGTTTCAGCTATTAAAATAGTTCATTTTATATGTAATGGCAAAGTGTAACGAGGTGAACGAGACGAGAGGCGAGCGGATCCATATGCAAGCTTTTATTTGAAACGCGAGACAAAGACATGGTCGTACAGGCTGGGTCGAGACGGGAGCAGACAGGAATATCAAAGACAGTGGGAGAGAGTAATCCTATAAACGTGAGCAATAGTCCAAAAGGCAGGCGGCTAGACAGTCCAAACGAGAAACCAGGCGAGAGAACAAAACCAGGAACCAGGAACGAGGAAACTAGGAAACGCTAACAATAACAACAACAGGAAAATACAACCAATCGTGAAGTGCACTGAAAAGGAGCGGGGTTTTTATAGGGCGCCTGATTGGTCACGGGGACTGCCGCAATCAGAGCGGTGGAGGATGAGAGATACAGTCCGAGATGCAAAGCGACAGTCAGAGTGAGTGGGTGGAGCGAGAGTGACATCTGGTGGTGAGTAGACAACGGGACACCGACCAGGTTCGTGACACAAAGTGATATTTCTTTTCGTTTTTTATTTTTAGTTAATTTAGAAAAACATTTGAAGCATTTTTTTTCCTGTTAAATATATATTTTTTATTTTTTAAAAGTAACGACCGATTAGCAGAAGACTGATCATAGTCTGTTTGATCAGTTTTGCCTTCTTAAATCATTACGACTTGCCTAAAATATACACTCTAAAAAAAAACCTAATTTTACAGAAAAAAAACTCTACATTTTTTACAGTAGTTTTTAGTTATTTCAAATTACATTCAAAAATTAGTAAAATTACAAACAATAATCTGTAAATTATCAACTTGTTGTTTTAAGTATTATTCCATTGATGACAAATTACAGTAATTCTCATTTTTATGCAAAAAATTACTGTATTATTTACACAGTATTTTTTTCAGTTTTCTTAAATTACATACAAATGATGTAAAATTACAAAAATAACCTGTAATTAAATAATATAGCTCTTTATATTAAAGGTTTATAACCATACTAACAATTTATTGTTGTTCTTTGTAATTTTCCCACAAACCAGTTGATCCAAATTGCCAGGAAATTGTGAATAAAGATGACAAAAGCACATTTTTACAAGCTCAAACTCCCAAGAAAACTTCAACAAACACAGTGATTAGGATGTGCATTTGTTTGGAGTATGTGAGAGGAACCTGCTAGACATTTGAATATAGAAAAAGCAGATGTAGAAAAGTTCCTGAATGTATCCCAGCATGCAATGTGTGTGGAAAACATTCAAATATGCACAATTTAGAATCCTCAATTTGTCAAATGTGCATGCAACTATATGAGGTGACAGGACTAACCATTCTGCTGCAAACACAGTGTTGAAATGAATATCAATACATGCATTATCAAACTGCTCAATTATTGTTGAATTAGTCAGACAGCAAGGACAACAATGTTCATGATGAAACAATGCTCATAGGGCCAACCAATATATTGTCTTTAATTAACTAAAAAGTGGACTGTCTGTTTGTGAGATGTTCAGCATTTTCAGTTTACATTGTCTCATATCACAAATGCTACAATGTCCTACTGCAGTCAATTGCATGTAATATCTACACTATTAAATAAAAGTCTGTAGGCAAATTTTGTTACTTGCATGCAATTATGGCAGTATTTTTAAATAAGTGCTATGGTGGACAGAGGATTAACCAAAAGGCTGTGTAACACTGAAATGCCAAATACAGACAATGCCCAACTGGTGCTTCTAAAGGAAATATCCTTTATTTGTTCAAATACAAAAGGGTGCTTATTGGTCATGTTAATATAACTGCACAAGTATAACCAAACATGTACACACACCAAGTAAGACCTGTTCCTGAATCAGCATATTTTATTGAACTTGTCTGAAAACGTAGTACTAACTGACCTAACTGTATGTCTGGCCCTAAACCTAATTTAACCTTAAAATAAGAGGGAATTTAGATGCACCTAACCCTGATTTGTAAGCATATGTGAAATAACCATATTAATTAATTAAAATGTATTTAATTAAAATGTATTTTAAAATTACAGTAACAGCCTAATAATAAAAATAAATAGACACATTTGTAATCTTTTATTAAATACAAGGTTTTTTTCCATAGTTACAGCGCTATTTGCTGTCTCTCAGTGTTGCTTTGAGCGTGATTGGTTAATCTGACCCTCATTCAGGAATCTGGCCAATGACTAGTGAGGGCGCCATTTTCCCGGTCAAATGTGAACATACACTGCTGCAGTGTGTGCCGTTGATCGGCTTCTGCTGCAGTCTGCGTCGGTCCGTCCTATAGTAATGGCTTTTACGTGGATTATTTTATGCCTGACTGTTTAATTTATATTTTAAGCGAGTTTGGGTTGTGGAATAACGACTGAGAATAAACAAACGTGAATATGGACACAGACTTCTTCTACCAGCGGCTAACAGACATGCAAACTCCAAAAGGTAAGTACCTTTTAGTTATATATAATGTTTAATGAAGTGAGATGCTGATTGCGATTACATATCTCACCATGTCTTACCATTATGTGTTATTGTGTTTTGTTAGTATTAGCTAATACTGTTAGCTAGGCTGGGCGATATATGACCATGTATTGCCGATGATATGAAGTGATTATCGCAATATATATCCTTGTAGCACAGTACTGCTTAAATGTACATTACTGACACTTTGATAAATACGCGTGCATGAATGAAGAATAAATAGCAGGACATGGTGGTGATGAAACGAGTAAATAACAATAGACACAGAAAGCCGGACCTCACTTAAATACAGACAGTTCTCTCAAAATTCACTTGACTTAAACAGTCGCTAACGTTTTAAGTCAAGATAAACATTTAGGCGGAAACCCGGTTACGTGTCAGTATACTGGATCTGTGCATTTTGTTCTTAAAGTGACAGCAGTATTATTTAGTCTAACGTTAACGTTACCTGCAGTCGGTCATAATTTTAATCAAACAACAAAATACTAAACAGAAAATTACAAAATGTATTTAACTTACCTTTGTTCTTTTGTATTAGTTTTATTTTTTGTAATTTGATACTTTGATCTTATGTTTAATAAAATAAAATAACTATATTGTGATTGTTATTGTGAAATGACATTTATTATAGTGTAATAATAATGGTTATATCGCCCACACTTGCAGTCAGCTAGTTTTAAAATCAAACTCATAAAAAGTGACAGAACTTTGAAATGAGTAATCTGAGAACACTGTCATGTTAACTCATTTGACAGAGAGGACCTAAAAGCATGATCTATGGAGAAGAATACTGTGTGTAAACCAGGATTTTGGATCAGCTGTGTAGATTTTGTATGGAGCTGGTGAGTACATTCTTGCAAGCCCATGTCTCTGTCAGTAATTAGTTTTATTAAACAAATTAATATTAATTTGTGTGTGAGTGTGTATGCGTGTGCTTCCCCCTTATGATCCAGAAGTTTGGGAATGAAACTCTTCTACCACATGATCTTCAGAGGAAGTGAGCTTTCATGTCTAACATTAGGACATACTAACATTAAATAATTTTTAAAGGAATGTTCACAGTATTTGTCTTCCATGTTTTTAATTTGATTAAATACCAGACAAAACATGTGTCTTCTTACATAATCTTTTTTCTTTTTCTTTCCCCCCAGGTGATCCAGTTCATTCCTGGCAGTTTGGAGGAGGACTGCTCTTTATCTGCTGTGTCTGTCACTTCTGGTGCAGAGTAATGGACCTTTTGTTGTATGTTTTAGTTTGACTAATATAGCTAGAATTCAGAATTAAAATACATGTGTTTATCTACATATTATCAGAGCTACAGTGGTGCCCAAAATTATTAGAACACCAGTATTTTGAACAGCTAAAAAAAAATTATTTTAGGCCCCGATCACATGTTTTTTAGGTCTGAAAACGCGAGGCGCACCACACTGCTTTTTTTTTTTTTTTTTTTTTTCTTTTTTGGTGTTTTTTTTTTCACATTGCTAGGCAACCATCAAATCAGCAGTCCTGTCAGTCTAATCAAAGGATTATAGCATGAGCGCTCTAAAATCTTTGGTTTTTGCTGTTAAGTAAACTGTCATATTAGCAAAAACCTTAAATACAGCTCCTGGTAACCCGCAAAGTTTCTCCTCCGTCATTGCAGTCTCCGGACTTTCTAAGCAATGGTAAACTTTCTGCACCACAACGGAAGGCCCACCTCTCCATTCATACGATTGGACAATGGAAAAAAAAACATGACGTCGGGCGCTTTTCTGCTCAGAGTTGCTTTTTTTTTTTTTTCAACTTCAGGCGCTCAGAGCCGGCAAAAACGCGAGGCGCAGCAAGCGGTTAAAACACGAGGCGCCCGGGGCGCATAAACAGCGTACGTAACACTCACTGCCAATAGAAAACAATTAAAAATGGCACCTCTCACTGCAAAAAAATGCGTTCTGTCTGATCGGGGCCTAAGTCAGTTATTTCTATCTTTTACTATAGTGTGTCAGTAGGAAATATAAGTTTACATCTCCAAGCATTCATTTTGCCATTAAGTGTAATCGGTGAGATTTGGTCTGACAACAGCCAGTGCTCCACACAGAGATCTGATCTCATCATCTAAATCCAGACTAAATCCGGAAGAACTGTGGCAACATTTCCAAGGTGCTTTTTCAATTAACTTATATTGACTAAATTAAATCAACATTTGGTGTGACCATTCTTTGCATTTAAAGCAGCTTTTGCCCTAGGTAAACTTGCACATAGTTTTTCAGGTAGCTTTGCAGGTAAGTTTCTTCAAGTGTCTTGGAGACGATGCCACAGTTCTTCTGGATTTAGTCTGTCTCAGTTTGTTCTGTTTCTTCATGTCATTCCAGAGACAGACTGGATGATGATGAGATCAGATCTCTGTGTGGAGCACTGGCTGTTGTCTGACTCACTGGATTATTACAATTAATGGCAAAATTAATATTTGGAAATGTTTTTAGCTGGTGAAAATACTAGTGTTCTAATAAGTTTGGACACCACAGTATATGGAGCCCACAGGAATCAGTAGAATATTGTGGATTAATATAAAACGCATGTGGAAAATACAAGATACAAAGCTCTCAGCAGACAGCACAAATTGTTTACCTTTGTCCCATCTCAAAGGTAAAATTATGACCTCATCATGAGAGTAACCCGAACTGGTAAGACAGAAATGCAATTCCTCCTGGGGGCTCTGAAGAACTGTTTATGAAGAATTCATTTGATGATGTAAATTTACATCTGAAATATAAAATAGTTTTTGACTCAATCTTGACAATTGTGTAGATATATCGTTTTTTCTTCAGTTTTAAGTTGAATATACTGTATTTAATTCAACATTTTGATGAAACTGGTCTATGTTCTTCATCAGTACAGTATTTTAAATTTTAGTTTTATATGGCATTTGTACAGACTTTGTATTTTGTCTTCCAAGTTCCAAATAAAGCTGTTAATTTTCCATAGCATATTGAGTATGCTTTGACACTTTATTAAGGGTTTTTGATTGTAATGATTTGTAAAATCACAGTGTATCTCTGTAGAACATTTAGTGCTTTCATTGTAATAATCTAGGAAAAATCTGTAAAATAAGGGTTTTACAGTGAAAAAAGTCCTGTAAAAAAAAAACGGTCAAATAACTGGCAGCTACATCTGCCAAACAAAAACCGTAAAATTAGAGTAAAATATCGTAATTGAAGCAAGAAAAAAATCTGTAAAAAAATCTTTCTCCATGCCGCTTTCAATCCCACAATGCACCTCAAGAGCGTTTAAGCTCAACTTCCATAGGAATTAATTGAAAACGCTCACTTCGCCGCGCTCCCTACGTGCCAGTGGAAACGCACCGTAAACGCCTTCTGAGATGGTCTAGAAAGTCTCTTTTCATCACCATAATTGGTGGATGTCTAAAATATAAAAATAAGGAGACGCCTAAAACAGGCCCGAAGCCCGGCCTGCATCTGAAATATGACATAAAAATTGGGCCTAAAAAAGTTGAGGCCCGTCAGGCTCGGGCTAAAATGCAGGGCTCTAGACCAAGTCACCACTTTAGTTGAGGGGCCACAAACATGATGAAGTCATGAGAGGCTAATGCTTGCTTAATGATGACAATTGAATTTGGATGTCAACAGAATTCAAGTCCTATGTACTGTGATTGGCCAATGTTGGGCTCTGGTCACCACTTTAGTTGAGGGGCCACACACGTGATGAAGTCATGAGAAGCTAATGCTTAGTTAATGATGACTACTGTATTTAGATGCCAACAGACTTCACATGCTATGTGCTGTGATTGGCCAATGCTGGGGTCTGTCAGTTTACCTATTTATTTTTTTGTGAACAAAGAAAACATCATGATCATGTGTAATAAATCATAAATCATGATGATGTACCCATCTTAGTTAATGTCTTAATTAAGGTGTTGTTCATCCATGAAGTCATGAATGAAAGAGTTTGAACTCGCATTAGTTCCTGATAATTCATGACCTATTAATGCATGAAGTAATGCATGGTTAATGCATGAATTTATGCATGAATTCATGGTAATTCATGTACCCTTACCGTAAAGTGTTACCTGAATTTCTTTGAATTTGTATTGAATTGCAATTCTGCTTCCTTTAATTCAAATTCGAATTGTAATTCTAGATCCTGTTTTTGACATCAATTCAAATTCAATTTAAATTCAAGAATTGAATTGGAATTTAGGAGTCATTCTCAATTCAATTCTGAATTGTGCACAAGCCTGGTATATCAGGAGGGAAGCCTGTAATTGGATGGAAGTTACTCAGGGAATCATGCAAAATACTGCTACCTTTAACACCAGAGTAGCTGCTCAGTTTCACATTTTTGAATATTAGTGATCCTCTCTGTGAAGACCCAGCTGGGTAAATAGTGACAGTGCGAGCGCTGCATTTTAAAGTTCTCAACACAGCTACAAAACAAAACAAACAAACAAACAAAAAAAAACATCCAAAAAAATGGGCAAGGGCAAATGAACTTATAATTATTATGGCAGTGCATCAAAATTCAGTGTCACCAGTTTGCCAAAAAAAACACAGAACATTTTATGCATTATTTACACCTAGTAGGGAGCAGGTGTACATTTCTTTCGTACCAACCAACATTTAAAAAAAAAAAAAAAGGAGCGAAAATTCAAAAATTTGCATCAGAGTGGTTTTACGAACAATTTACACGAAAATGAATGAAGGCCCATTGACTACAACATAATCAGTTATTAATATTTTGCTGGTCCTCTCTTGTTTTTGCATGTGTTCATAATTTCTTTGTATGACTCCATGGTCAAAAATTATGACCACACAATTTGGCATGTTTCATTGCATTATTATCAGAAATAAAACAGTTCACTCCAAGCAAATTTGCAATATGCTTACAAAATCAGTAACATGTTTTTGTTCTCTTGGCTACTACTATATGTCATTTAATTGATTTTCCAACTGACCGTCAAACCGTGCTGCAAAAACAAGCCATTTATAAGGATTGTGGGCTTTCTTGGAGTTATTCGAGCTGTTGATGGAACTCATGTTCACATCATTGCTCCAACTGTAAACGAGGAAACGTACCAGTAGAAAAGGATTTTAAAACATCAATAATAATTTGTGATAATTTTGCACAGTGCAAAGCTTTTTTTAAAAAATACATTGAAATATTATATAGTGTCTTAATTAAAGGGTTTTTTTGTTTGTTTTGTTTTTTTACTATAGTTGCATCAAATGATTGAAGTGGTGCTGCTGTGGCTTCACATGAGCAGGCTCACTATTGGCTGTTTCAGATCAAGGGCAAGGGCGGCCATTTTGGGTGACATCATTGTAGTCCTTAGTTCACAACACTCAGGTGTCCCCTCAGTCAACACTTAAGAATCAGTGTTAGACTTTACTGAAAGTTGCTTTTAGCTTCTTTATAAAAGTCTCCTACTCTTAGAAAATAATTTTTCACACTTAAGTCAAAGTTTAAGACTATTCTTAAGAATATTTCTGAGAAGTTTTGTACATGTGGGCCATGATTTTCCATTCCTCAAATCATGATACCAAAGAACAGCAGAACATGCACACTTTATTTAGTAAAGTATGAACAGAAATGTGTGGCAGAACCTGATTTTACCAAGTACGACATGTTCCTGGATCAACATCTTTGTTGACCCTGGAACAACATTGTGATTAACCAATCAGATTTGAAAAAACAGTTTATAGTTTTTGTGAAGTTTAGGCTTACAATCAGTGTTTGATGCTTGTACATCAGTGTTATTCATCTATCATTTCCTCTGATTTTAGAGATTACTCATGGGTAAGGTTAGGTTTAGGTGTAGGGATGCGGTCAAGATTAAATTTTTTTGGATTAAAATGTTGTTCCAGGGTCAACAAAATATGTTTACCCAGGAACACATCTAACTCAGCATTATCAGGACGTGCGAAATGTGTGTGACATTCAGTTTTTGCTGCAGTTGTTGAATCTGAAGTGCAGCTGGACTCACTGAAACAGGAAGTAGAAGAACAGAGGAGACAACAGCAGGAGGAAGCTTCCCTTACACATCCCATCTAATCAAGACAATAAGGAAACTATTGTTAATTAATGCTACTACTAGCAATTAAAAATGCTTATTCATTGGTTATATACTTAATTACAGTTTTCTAAAAACAATAATAATAATAATAATAATAATAATAATCTCTGAAACCACTTAATTCATAAGATTCTCCCTTTTTCTTACCGCACAAGCTTTATGCTATTATATTATGCTTCTCTGAACAATCACTTGTGTTTGTAGTATTATTGTTTGTATTTTTAAGTCACTGTGGACAGAATCAGACAGTCAAATAAAAGGCAATACTTGCTGCATTGCAAAGGTCAGAGTCACAGCACTGGGCAGATACAGTCTCAGTTATTATCGATTCGGTCACAGGTTCACAGTCAGGTGCACACCCTTTAAATGTCACCATAGTGGAACCTGCAAAAAAGAGATTCATTCTATTGATGTAATAGGATAATGAAACAATCCCGCTATTTGCAATTATGTGAAAAGATTAAAAAGTATCCAGAAAAGCGTGGCCATTTGTAACTTGAACATGAATCTGCTTACAGTTATTTAGATGTACAAAAACATTTTATCAGTGTTATAATGTTATAATGTTATCAATTATAACAGTAAATTTTAATCCATAATATTGGACTTACCAGTTTGCGTCACTGTTGTTACAGTCGAGCATTTGTAAGATCCACTGGGACATGTTTCCACCGTTGGATTTGCACAAGAACCCATCAGATTTGGGCACTTGTAACAGCTGAGAGAGTGTCCTTTAGTAATGCAAGACAGAGACAGTGAGACATACAGATCTGTATTTGTACCAAGTAACATTACAAACAGTATTTGTCTTTGTACCTGCAGTAAAAAGCAAGAACAGAAAAAAAACTGAGATCTGCAAAATCTGCAAATTTTGATCAGAATGTGATTTTTAAATCATCCCTGTTTCAGCACTCATTTTATAGGTTTTCAAAGTGGGTGAGTCTTCATGAGAACCTGAACATTTCTGTAATCAGAAACTTCAACTTGCGGAATTTAGTTGGAAGTTAAACATAAAGGGATGTTTAATAAGGAAATACATGAAATCCCTGCAAACAAGCCTGCGCTCACCCTTTATGGGGCCACTTAGGGCTAGCCTAAGGGCCCCCAGCTGGCTGCCGGCGCCGGGCCACTGAGACTTTGCTTATTGGCAAAACATTGGCCCCTTAGCGCTGGCCCTGCATGGGCAGCCCTCACTTAGCCCACAGGAAGCCCTCACTAGGTCCACACAGGGCCCGTACTATTAATCTACGACAAAACATCTGTTTGACTATAAATACTTTTCAGCTACTATAACGGAAGTCTTTGGGAAAAACAGTTATTATACAACTGAAATGGATGCAGTCACCACACAACTAATGTCTGTATTGTTAAAAATGTACAGTAGTCAAAGGGATTTCAATTCAATGGATTTATTAAATACGAAATAGAAAACACTAAATTCAGGTTATTACTGATAATAATTTAACACTGAAAGGGACTACAAATCATCTCACTCTCAGCTACAGAATCAGGAGGACTTGGCTGAAAGGAGCATTTTTAATCAGCCTCTGAAAAGCAAATCGGCCAACATGAGGGATCCTCAAATCTGACTTGTGAGATCCACTTTCCTGCAGAGTTTAGCTCTTACTTTGGGATCATTAGAAAATCACACGTGGGTGAGTTTGACCAAAGCAAAGCCACCATATGGCAAACCTGCATGCATTAGCCGAATAAGTGTAACGGCTAAAGCTAAAGCTTCCGGTCTGGCAGTACGTGGGAAAGGATACCAGAGGCCGTTTTCTTTGAACGGATGTCAATGGAAGAGAAGCTCTACGCTGAATAAACAGCTTTTTAGAGGAAACGGCTTATCATTGAATGAATCGACAGCCTATCTGCTAATCTTCAACATGTTTTACACTAAACAATACTTTTCAATTTAACTATTTTTAGAGTTTACCATGAAAAAAATGCTTTTTATAAGAGAAGTCACTGACTTTTTGCAACAGGAGGATTCAGCTTACAGCATTTGTTTCTATGGTATCTGTAAACGGCGACTGAGTGTCGCACAACTCTGACTGAAATTCAGTGACGTCAAGGCTGTAATGTGATTGGTTATTAAGGGACACGTGATCCAAGCTAACTGTTACATGTTCTCCAATAGTAAGTAATACAGACCCTCTCATCTCCTTATAGTAAGAAAATCTCTGCCTGACATTGATTAACATGCTCAGGTGTGTTTGATTAGGGTTAGAGCTAAACTCTGCAGGAAAGTGGATCTCACGAGCCATATTTGAGGATCCCTAGCCTACATTATACAAAAGGTTCTGAAAAGGTCTCTTTTGTTTTGAGCCATTCCAGTTCAGTTGAGTGGCTAATGAATGGCCAGTCAGTGTAGTTAGTATTCTCTTAGTTGCACTACAGGGCTGCCTACACAAAACCTGCATTGGTAAAAAGGTACAGAAGTTGCTCTGGGCCTGAAAGGGCTGGCCCGCAGTCCGCTAGTGTGGACTGCTTACAGAGAACCTGCAGTGTGAACAAAGCTGCGGGCCTCAGCGTCTCTTAAGAAAAAGAAGTTTATTCAAGTGTGCTATTAGTACTTCTTTTAAACTAAAAATAGGAAAGTATACTTTCAGTCTACTTTTTAAGTACATCTCAGAAATGTGCTTTATGTACTTCTCAGAGATGTACTTAAAATGACATTTCACTAACAAGGACCACGCCGCAACCATGCAGAAGAACTTTATTGAGAAAGCGAGATGAAAGAAAATAGGAAGAGAAAGGGTGTTGTCTGGACTGGCTGATCAGGGAGTCTTGCCCGGTGAGACTCAGAGTGGGGGCTTCGTCTCTGTAGGTAGTTTGTAGGTTATTAGAAGACCCCCAAAGGTTTGAATGAGCTGATGTGTGCCTGAGCTTGGAGGAGGTCGTTAAGGTTATTGCGAATATAGAGACGATATGCTTCGGACGACCAGCGACCCATGACTCTTATGGTTTCATCCGAGATGCCTGCGCTGGCGGCTGTGGTGGCCGCTCCAATCCGGAAGGAGTGTAGGGAGTAGTGCTCGGGAGATATGCCGGAGGCGCTGAGTACCTTTAGAAAGTGCTTGTTAAACCAGAATCTGGTGGCCATCTTTCCATTTTCTGTGAGAAAGAGAGGTTCTTGCGGAGAAGAATTATTTGCGTATCTGGAAAGAACGTACTCTGATGAATGAGTTGAGGCGAAAGATGTAAATAGGACACGACTTTCCGAATTGGTCGGTTTTGCTTTTCTTCAAAGTGTAGATGAGAGAATCTGGTGTGTGAACAGAGATGTCGGAGAGGCTGGGATGGATGACCGGATTGAAGGCAGAAGTTGAAGGGGCGAGTTCCGAGCACCTCAAGAAGCCGAAGAATGCAAGGAGAAACATGCATTCTAACATACGGTCAATCGGAGGGCTCATGTAGCCTGATCGTAGCGTGCAGATGCATTGGCTCAGAAGATCAGAGGTTAATGGCAAGCGTCTAGCTGAGGAGGCTGGTTCTTGCTTCCGTAGACCTTTAATAAGCATAGTGACGTGAGAGTGGGAAATAGAGTGGCATGGCTCGCCAGTTGCTAATTTGAGAATGAAATTGATTCTGGATAAGTAAGTCTGGATGGTAGAGGCTCGGATGTTAAGATTGGAATGGGCGTGCGTGACGAAATTGCAGATGGACCAAACATCCAGCAGAGGAAATGGAATTTGGTAGTAGGAGTGGTAAGCTTTGAAACAGTTCCAGCCGGTCAGGTAAGCAGAGAGGGTACTAGGGGCGAGGCCATCGAGGATTGCTTCACGTGAAGCGTGTGAGAGGTCTTCCAGATGAGGATTTAGTTGAAGATGGTAGCAGAAAACGGTGGAACTGGCGTGGGATGTACGTCTGAGTCTGGAGCCAAGGTCCTGAACTTCTGAAAAGAAAGGCGAGACAGAGAATCAGCTATGCTATTATGGTAACCCGGAATATGGGCGGCTCGAATTAAGAACTGGTTCTGAGCAGATATTAGTGTCAGTCTGCGAATGAATTGCATGATAGTTGGGGAACGGGATCTGCCTTTATTTATAATATCAACGACTGCGGAGTTGTCCGAGTGAATAAGTATGATATGTTTTGACCATTCGTGCCCCCAAAGGATGGCAGCTATGATGACTGGATATATTTCGAAAAGCGTGGACGAGGGCGAGTCTGATTGCTGGGCAAGATGGCTAAACTCGGGTGGCCATTCAGAAGCGAACCAGCGGCCGCTGTAGTAACCACCGAAGCCGGTTGAAGGAGCTGCATCTGTGTACAGCTGGATGTCTTCTGGTTGTGAGACATAGTCGTTATAGAAGAAGGATATGCCATTCCATGAAGACAGGAATTGTTGCCAAAGGTGCATTTCCATCTTACAGCCTTCGTCGAGAGTGACTTTGTCGTGAAGAGAGGGGATTGAAGTAACTTTTGATAGTAGATGAGAAAGAAAAGATTTTCCTTGGGGAATTATTCTGATGGCGTAGTTAAGGTGGCCGAGAAGGGCTAGTAGCTGTTGCTTTGTACACCTATCTGCTAAAAGATAATTTGATAGGAGCAGAGAAATGCGTTGAACTTTCTCGGAAGGCAGGGATGCTTGGAAAGAGATGGAGTCCAGGGTGATGCCTAAAAACTCGATGGAAGTACATGGCCCGAGAGTTTTCTCTTTTGAAAGGGGGACGCCCAGTTCGTTAAAGACTTGAACTAGAGTAGACAGTCCTAAACTGGGAGGAGTGGAGGGAGGTGTAATGATGAGGAAGTCATCGAGAAGGTGAAGAACGTAGGGAAGTTTGTGGTTATTGATAAGAATCCAACATAAGGCCTCCGAGAGGGAGTCGAAGATCTTGGGGCTACTTTTGCAGCCGAAAGTGAGGCGTACTGCGAAATAATAAGCTCCTTTCCAGAATATTCCGAAGAAACGCCAGAATTCTGGATGGATGGGCATGACTTTGAAAGCGCTGGTGATATCCGCTTTTGAGAGCCATGCTCCGAGGCCTGCCTTACGGATGAGAGAGATTGCTTGGTCGATGGATGCATATTTCATGGAGAAGTCTGGGGCTGGAATGATACTATTGATGCTGGGAATGTGAGAGCCATGAGGGGAAGAAAGGTCGATAATTAATCTCTTTTTCCCGGAGTATTTTCTGGTGGCGATGCCAACAGGACTGATTCTAAATGGGGAAAACGGAGGTTCTTTGAATGGACCTATCATAAATCCTTCTTGGACTTCTTTTGCCATTAATGTGTCGACAGTGTTTGGCTCGGAGAGAGCGGACTGGAGGTTAGGGGAGATATGGGAAGTATCTGGCTTTATCTCGATACCTGGATGAAAACCGTTTTGTAATCCGTTGGTAATGAAGTCTACGAACTCTCTGTCAGGATCTGGCTTTATCTCGATACCTGGATGAAAACCGTTTTGTAATCCGTTGGTAATGAAGTCTACGAACTCTCTGCAAAGCAGTTGGGTTGTGGGGGCAGGAGTTCCTGGCGTGGGCACCGCCAAAGAAGGAGCAGACGTGTAGGAGTCTGCAGTTAGAAAGTGAGCAGCCGAGATGGTTGAAATTGTTGCATACCATTCTGCCTCCTTGGTATAGAATCGGCCGTCCTCTTTTATCTATACTTTTGGGAATTGGGACGTTAACTGTGGGGCGAATGTCGAGGGGCTTTGGAATTATGGAAGGTGGTGGAGCTGCTGAAGACAGTCTGTTGAATACGGATGTTTGGCGTGAAGAAGACGACTGTGGTTTAACGACTGTGCACATAGAGGCGGGATGTGACGGGGCTCCGCAAAGCTCGCAGGAGAGTGAAGTGCGAGCTGCAAAGATGCGACAGCAAAGTTCAGTGTCGAGAGTGCCCCAGTATGTCCCTTGGTTAAACTGCTGTAACCGACCTGCTGCTTGAGTGGCGAAAAAGACGTGGTAGTTATAAAAGCCATTCCCTCCGAAACGTACGGCCATGTCTAAAATAATATAGAGGTAATCATCTAGCTCGGTCCTTCGATCTGGGTAGACGGAGCAGATTATGTCTCGGTAAATAGAGAAGGCAAGAGCAACTTCAGTAGGGGTGAGGTCTTTTGAACGAGAATTAATTGTGTGGCTAAGCTGCATGATGCCTTGTCTGGTTTGCAGCTCCCTGGGCTGACTGACATTTATGAGGGATGGCTGGAGAAGGTGGGCTAGATCGATGTAGTTGACTAGGTGGCGCGGGTGCTGCTTGCCGAGGCCGATGACTAGGCTGTGTGGTGACGTCACGAGTGACGATGGGAGGATTCCGTGCGAATGGCGGAAGAGTAGAGGGTTCTGTGTTTACATTTAGAGGAGTGTTGATAGATGCTGTGTAAAGTTGGAATAGTCGTGATTTATTATCGTAGCGGCTGAAATTGATGCCTTTATCCTTGAGAGCGCGCTGGAGGCGCACCACGGTCCATTGCTTGATGTTACTCTCTGGTCTAGGAGACTTGCCGTGAGTGCGTTGGCGAGGACTGGCGGTGGATGGATGTTGACTCTGCTGGCGGGGAGAGCGGTCGCGCCGGCTTTCGTGCCTGTGAGATCGATGACGGTGACGGACCGAAGTTCTTGTATGCGGCGGAGAATGAACGTGTGATCGAGATGAGGTTGGGGAAGGCTCGGATAGTGAACTTGTACGAGAATGCTCGCGGGGCTGAGGAATTTGGATGGTAGAACGCAGTCGCTTTGAAGATTGGCTGCGTGAGGATTGGCTATGTGGGGATTGTCGAGAAGATTTTTTTGGTGGAGGAGACTTGCTTCCGAAAAGATCGTCGTCTGTGTCAGAGGGGTTGATCTGCAGTTCGGCGTCCATGGTCGAACGAGAAACTGAGACAAACAGTTCGGAGAAGGTTGGGCTTGCAGAAATAGTTCACGAGGAACGAGCTGATTGGTTGAGGCGTGGCCTTGTTCCCGAACTTTAGTTAACTTATTAACTCCATTTAAGTATACCTGACTTGTACTTTAGAAAAAGTCTAAATATATTTAAGCTATACTATACTAAGCTACGAGAATCCATGTTTTCATTGTTATACGGTAGGGGCACTAATACAGAATTTCCAAAACACAAGCAAAGAAGAAACTGAAACAACAGATGCTTCCACATGTAAACTAACAGGATCATCAGACATAAAAAAAACCCATCAAAACTGTGTAACATTTTGGAATAAAATGTCGACCCATGAAGAGGTAATAATGACTGTCAAGCTTTGGGGTGTTGATCAACTCCATCTGCATTTTGATTATATCATTCTAAATCCAGTTCAGTCTTTTTTCAGCGTTTTGTTCAAAATATTTATTTATTTATTTTTATTTTTTTATTTATGAAACTTAACCACATTCAAGTGTTTATAAAAAAGAATGCATTAAGCTAGAATAAGATGTTTTCATTTACAAGCAGATACCCTGTTCTTTCTTTTGATGTTTTGTATATTCAGATATTCATATAACAAAATATATACAAAATAATACCTAAATAGAGACATAGTTGTATACTTAAAGTATGATGTAAAGTATACTTAAAGAAAACTTACGAGTATACTTCAGTATGAAACTACTAAACTAGTAGTTTACTGAGAATATACTTCAAAGTGTACTAAAAAATGATATATTTATTTATTTAATTAGTAAACTATCAGTATACCTATTTCACTTTTAGTATAGTTGCAGTACAAACTAAAAACTAAAAATACAAACTAAAAATATGTAAACTAGTTGTGTACTCAAAGTTTACTACTGTTATACTTAAAGTATATTTAAAAGTATACTTTTATACTAGAAAGTGGGGCAAGTTAGTCCCAAGGAGTATTGAAATAGTACACTTACAAGTATACCACTAGTACACTGATATTTGTATACTTACTACATAAAGTATACTTACAAATATACTTAAACTTTACCTAAGTATCATACTTAGGTAAATATACTACTTTTTGGTAAGGGGTGGCAAGCCCGCATTGGGCCTGTTTAGGTTTGGTGTGGGCTGGCCCTAGCCCACTGTGCCTACAAAAGGCCAGCATGGGCCCCACAGGGACATGTTTGCAGGGAATGTATAGGTCTACCTACACAAACCATTTTAAAGGGACAGTTCACCCAAAAAATGACAATTGTGTTGTCATTGTGTCTTTTTTTTTTTAAGTCTGTTTATTTACTTACATATGGTCCATAAAATTAAAGCCAATTGGGGTTCAGTGACATTTGGGCCCAAACAATATTCAAAATACCTTCTTGTGTTTTGCAGAAGGAAGAAACTTCTGTTTACATAGGTATGCTTCAGGTATAACGTAAATTCTGTGGTAATTAGATGAAAAGGCATTGAGACACCAGGCCAAGACTAGTTTCTATTAACTGTTTAAACAGTAGCATCAGTTTACTTTTCTCTGGAATCTTGACGGATCAGATTTGAGATGTTAGAAAGATAAAGACTTACGCTTTAATAAGTCAATACACATAAGATCAAGTTATTATCATTCTGATCACATTCAGAAGCACAAGACTAAAATTACCCTTACCAAAAAGTAGTATACTTCAAGTTTATTTGATTAAATATACTTAAGTAAAGATCAAGTATATTTGTAAGTATACTTTATGTAGTAAGTATACAGATATCAGTGTACTAGTAGTATACTTGTAAGTGTACTATTTCAATACTCCTTGGGACTAAATTGGCACACTTTTTAGTATATAAAAGTATACTTTTAAGAATACTTCAAGTTTAACAGTCTAAGTTTTTAGTTTGTACTGCAACTATACTAAAAGTGGACTTATAGGTATACTGATAGTTTACTAATTAAATACAGGTAGTAGCATTTTTAGTACACGTTGAAGTATAGTCTCAGTAAACTACTAGTTTAGTAGTTTTATACGGTAAGTATACTCATGTTTTTTTTAATTGAACTTTACATCATACTTGAAGTATACTACTATGTCTAGACATTGCTTTGAAATCGGTTGTCCGATGCTTTTTTTATTGAAACACAGAAACAACTGAGTATGCAACTGTCCCAATTCTTGTGTGCGCTCAACACATGTGCGAAGTACTCTTTCTGGGCACAGACAAGAAAAGTCAAGTCCTGTAGATATAGCTGATGTAGGTACAATCTCAGACCCCTCAGAAGCGAACCGAAACGAGACAATCTCAGGAGGTGGTCTGAGTATGGTTCGCTAAAAACGTGCATTGTGAACACAAATCGACCTGGGCTCACTTGATTTTTCCATTCACAAATTCCGATGTAGTTTGGTCATCAGATGTTTCCGTACAAATCAGCTGTTCATAATGGCTGTGTCTGAAAGCTCTAAAATGCTGCCTTCAGAGGAAGCATTCTAAGGCAGGAAGGCATCAAGGCATGTCCGAATTCAAATTCTACTACACTTCCTGTCTCCGGAGGTACCTTCTTCTAATTGAATTCTGAAGGCAGCAAAGATGTACCCTTCGCTGCCTTCGAATTCCCACAATCCTGTGTGTGTGCGTCAGCGTTCACGTCATCGAGGGGAGGGGCTGCCGTCGGCGTCCGAGCGAGAAATAAGTATTGTAGTTGTTAACCCTTTAACTGCCACTACCATTTTTGAACACAGCCATAAAAATGCACTATCCAGACTTAAATTTTTATAATTCATGAATGAAAACATTTTGTAATATGATTTTGATGTACATTTCCCGTGGAAGTGCAATGTCTGATATTAAAATGCCTTTCAAAGGATGAATTTTGAGATTTTAAGTTTTGAACTGATATATAATTTCTTATGATTTCTAAAGTGTGATAGGGAAAAAGGCAACGAAGAAAGTCTTTTATGACAAAGGTATATAGTTTGTCATGATTAGATTAGGATTTATTTGTAATATGGTGACAGTTAAAGGGTTAAATATGCGATTGGTTATCGCTTTCATATTTATTTTTTTATTATTTAAAAGGGTCGTCTGAGGATACAGCAGCCTTCATAAGACCAGGGCTGAAAACGACACAGCTTTCACCAGTCAAAAAACAGTGCTTTAAACGGGTGGAAGCAAGTTTTTGACTAAAAGTGTTGTTAAAAATTATAAGTGTCAATGTTAATCTTACATTATTTGTAGTGCGTATGTAAAAAGCTTTTACTGTATGACTTACCATTGCCTTATATTGTGATGTACAGAGGTAGAATTCTTAACTCAAAATGCATAATGTTTAAAACAAACTAGCTTATTTTCTTGTTTAAAATATTTATCTTTGTGAGATATTACAAGGTTACATTAACAATATCCTTTTAATTGCACTGTTTGTTTAGAAAAGTTCTTCAGGAGATTGGTCTCCAGGAAAAAGTGACACCCCTTCAAGCTCGTAAAAAGTGGGACAACTTGAAGAAACAATACAAGGTATTTACATACATACATTTACATACATGTGTTTTGATCCACCTTTTTCTTCGCATAAGAATGTGTGTTGCCAGCTGTAAATTTTGTGGGTTTGGTTTCCGGTCTTATCTGCATCCAGCTATTTTTAGCTGTACAAAACATTTTGGTCATTTTGCTGCTTGATATTGCAAACTGTTGTGTCTTGCTATATTATTTGAATGTATTATCTTAATTATGAACACACTGGTTTATAGTGAAAACTATAAAAACTGCTTTTGAAATATAAATGAGTTTAAGATACAATTTGTTGATTGACCTGTAGGAATTAAAAAAAAACCCAACTGGGTCTGGAGTGGACAAGGGGTAGGACACTGCTGCATCAAGGCCCTGGTTCACCATGATGGATCAGGTTTTGGGTCAGAGGCACTCAGTCACTCCTCCAGTGCTGCGTGCCTCTATGTCCCTGACCTGTCCCACCTATGATGAACCAGCTTTTATGACTATAGAAACCATGACAACACTGGTAACTATGGTAATGTTGCTCCAAGACTGCCGCCGCCTCCACTGTACAAAACGAGAGAAACACTACGAGAGAAAGCGGTAGCTGTGCAGCAATTTCACAGCTCACTACCTCCCTTATGAAAGGGTTTTAATCTTTAACACTTGGATTCTTTACAAGTAAAGTTTATGTAAGTACAGGGTTATTGCATTTGGTTTGTGATAAGTTTATTGACACTTCTTAACATGTCTGATGAAGTCTATGACTATGTAAATTAACACAGTATGTTATAGATAATTATTAAACAGTTTTTTGCAAATTATGTGGGTACGTTCAAATGTACTTTTACTATTATTGCTTTGAAAATGTAAACCTGCACAGCATTATCACACCATTGAATAAGACAAATTCGGTAAGATCTATGACCCATTTATTATTCAACCTCAAGTTACTTGCAGCTAATTCATTATAATGAGAGAAAACCACGCTTCTTCTCAGCGTCATCACGCTCCGCCATTGTTGTTGTTTTCAATGTTGCGATTTAGCTCAAAGGGAAATGTATATAAATAATTACAATTAATTCTGATTAATTACAATTATTTATATCAGCTGCCAGTAGTAACTGTAGCAGAATTAATTTTCCATCAACTAATCTGTTCGTCCAGCGAACATTCAGTATAATTTTTATATCAACTCTAAGAAATGATATTTTCTTGGGCACAGAAAATAACTTTCTTAAAGTACTGTTGCATTAGAGCATGTAGCTCGGATCGGAATCTTAAAGGGACATTAATTCGCAAGGCAGAATCAGAATCAAAACTCATGTAATTTGTGCACAAGAGTTTATTAACGAAGGACTAACACATAACTAATCTAAACAAACAAACATGAAATCATTCATACATGGGGGAAGGGTCAGTGAGAAGCAGTTAGAGAGACCAGAGAATGTAGCTATGAAAAGAGTCAGTTAACCACCTGAGTGAAACCATCAGTGCTGTCTACAGCTTGTACTAAACCTCTGTTTTGTTTAGTTAAATGTACGATACTTGCATTGCCTTGGTCGATGAACAAGTGTCCGAATGCAGTCTCGGGTGAAAGTCTCGATGGTTTGGAGCAGTGGTGGTTTTGGAATCATGATCACGTTCTTCCGGGTCCGAAGAGTGATGAACTCCAAAGATGTTCTGACTCGATGGTGACTGGGAGTTTCTTCCCATGTGAAAATTGAAGAAGAACCAAGAGCTGAGAGGGACCCAGCTGAAGTCCTGTGGTCTTTGGGGAATGGAAAGACAAGGCCGCAAGGCCTGGCGCAGCTTAGAGTCCCAACGAGTTCTAGCTCATCCTCCTCATCCTCTTAGGTTCTGAAAGAACTCACGTGAGACAAGTGAAGAAAGTTAAAAACGCGGAAGAAAGAAATGTCTGTTCGAGGACATCTCATGAGGATGAATTCCAGGGTTGAGTGAAAGTGTCTGGCTCTTTGTGGTCAGAGCAACAGCTCTAGATGTTGGGGCCTGTCGGGCCCGCCGGGCACGCCCTGTGCCGTCTCAGGCTCCCCGTGGGTTCCTCCACACGGGCAGCAATCGGAAGATCTTGCAGAAGAGAGTGAAGAGAGGGAAGGGATCAATCATTTGGTGCCTTTAAGCTCTCTGGAGGCTGTGCCTCCAGGAGGTCCACGAACCAATGGTAACTTTCTCTCTTTGTCTGTGAGCATGGTATTTTGCATATGTAATTTGATTGGGTGTTGATGCAAAACTACTAAGGAATCTTAAAATGCTAATATGTTGCATAGGTATCAACATCTAATTTACACCATCTTTTAGATCATCAAAATACGAATTAAAAGAGTCCAAACATGGCATAGGTGGGTTATACGACTAGTCATCTATCATAACACATGCATAAAACAGTAGAAAGACAAATACAAATACAACAGACAAAATTAAAATACAATGCAGTAATACTGTACACAATGATCTGGGCAATGTGTGATAGAAAGGTCAAAGAAAGGTTTGTCTGTGAATGAATAGGAAAAAGTCTATTTCTGTAGGCATTGTGCCTTTCCTATGGGCAAATGTAGCATGGGCAGATGTGCATTCCTCTGGGCAATAAAACCTCTTATCAGATCAGGCAACTGAGCCCTTTTGGGGTGATAGTTGCTTTGGGGGGTTGTCTCCAGAGCTCCAGCATATAGCTGGCTTGTTGTGTTTAAAGACTATTTGTTAAATGTAACAATTAATGTATGTCTGATTGGTCCAGACGCTACATCAATGTGCGTCCTCTAGTGGCGAAAATGACTTACTGTGCCTTAAGGGTAATCTGCAAACCTATCTAGTTATTAGGGGCCAAGCAGCGAAGCTGTGTAGGCACGTATTGTTTTTATTGTTGGCCTTTCATTCAAGTTTAATATCCAAATGTTAGGGAGGAAAAAAGAAAACTTTTAGATATCATAATGCATATGTGATAAACATTGTTTATGCTCAATTTCTATTAGCTCCTTGCACAATATTTAATAAAGAACATACAAATAACCTTAACTGGAAGTGATGCAACCTGTTCTACAACAGAATTACGTTTGTTGTCATAACCACATTTTGGTTTTATAGTCTGTTCTTAAAGCAATAGCACACACCAAAATTCTAATTCTCATTATTAAAATAATTCTCACCTTTGTTATATCGGACTTTCTTCTTTCTTCTTTCCCCTCCAGTAAAAAACCCTGAAGACTCCATCAAACGCTACCACAAAGTGTTACATCTGGTAAATGGTGGCTTCACTAAAGCTGAAGCGTACAACAAAATGAATGTTGACAGAAACACAATTGTCATGCAAGCCCCCATTGCTGAGTTGGCAGTTGCAAATCCTGAAGAGTACAAAGCAGTGAGAGCCACTTTTAAAATGGGGGAAAGCATCCAAAAATTTTCTGATGTCTGTCTTGCAAGGTTCCTGGCTCAGCCTAATGTAGACATGATAAAAAAATTGAAAGAGAGCAGTGCCCTTCTTGATATGTCAAAGAAGTGAGGTATACTTGTTGCTTAAAGGGATAGTACACCCAAAAATGAAAATTGTCATTTACTCACCCTCAAGTAGTTCCAAACCTTAAACAAGTTTAATTTTTGGGTGAACTATTCCCTCAATAGTCTAACAATGTTTTGTTAATATGAATCGTAAAAAAAAAAAAAATGTTGTAATGCATAGTTGTAAAGTTATGTATAATGTTACTGTTATTAGTGACCATTCTCGAAACAGTTTTAAATATTGATTTTAGTTTTGCATAATATCTTTTAGGTTGAGTTTTATGTAAATAATATACAACTTGCCTGTTGATTTAAGGTGCGCTGATATTTAAACCTTTGTTAAATAAAAGGTGTGTTTTACCTTTTCATTTCTGTGTATTGTGGGGTTTTTTTATATGCTAATGAGTATGTAATTTAAACTAATCATCTTGGATATATTGGTGCAAAATAAGGCACATTATTGCTAACTCAATATTAATTACTTATAAAGTAACATGAATTCATGACTTGTTAATGTATCATGTCATGACTTAATGACTAACCCTAACCTAACCCTGACATCTTTAAACAATTATCAATTACATGTTTTATAAGCTCATCTAAATAAGATTTTTGGTGGTTTGTAAAGAAGTAGAAGAGCAGAGGTCCTGTGGATGCATTTGGATGGAGAAGGAACTGAACGGTAGGAGGAAAGTTGACTTTTTGAAGGGGCAATTGTGGCCTAAAAGAAAAGCAAGAACACAAGACAAACATCTGACTTCAGTGCATTATGATGATATAATGACAGTAAACTGATCCATAACATAACCAAAGTGATAACCAGCATCTCTATGCTGACACTGATTTTAAGTTGGACAATTGCATATGCTTAATGCAGTGGTTCCCAAACTGGGGGGCGCGGAGTTATGAAAAGGGGCAATGCTAGTGTACAGTCGGCCGATTTTTATATAGATTCGAAAGAAACAATGGCCGAAAATATCCGCACTGCCCGGTAGTATTCAGCGCGCACCGTTCAATATATTCCGCTCTATGAATGTGCGTTCCGTTGAGTTGCTCACGGCCCATATGAATGCTCCACTCGTGTACCGCTTATGCTCAACGGAAAAGCAAAATGTCAATGTGTACTTATTCCTGTTTGCAATAGTGTCGCATACTGTGCTGTAACATGCTAGTACTGGTGTACTGGACAACGCTGGTAAAATGACGCTACCCTCTCGTGACGTATGCTCTGATCACATGCTCTGATAATAATAGCTTTTTAGGACTATACATTATTTTGATAATTAGTCCAAAAATGTTCTAATATCTAATTCCGTTTCATAGAACTGAATAAAAAATTATATATTGAGATTTAATATTCGTATACTTTCTGTCCAATTTTATTGTTACTTTCAATAAATGTGGTTATTTTATTGGCTTGTGATTATTTTTTATTCAGTATCATTAAAATTACTGAGTTTAACTAAAAAGTCTTATAAAATGACTATATTATTTAATGAAATAATTACAAAACAGTTTCAGTTTCGGCCAAGAATTTTCATTTCGGTACATCCCTAGATTTTTATGTAAAAAGAAACGTTTATAGGGTGATACAAGACCCCACTGTGAAATTATCTTGCTTATTATATGGCTACTTGCCACATGTAAATAATTTAACACAAAATATGAATTTCATCATATTTTATTACCTCAAGACGACTCGCAGTTTGTAATTGTTTTTGTCGTAAAATAACAGACCACTAGATGGTGCAATTGATATCAGAAATGAGAACTGCGGTTAGCCGAGTAAAATTATGAATGAATGACGCATAGTAGATCTGCTCTAAGCAAAAAAAAAAAAAAACAGTACATAGTAAAGCTGCATGCTTTACTTTTAATGTTTCTACTCTAAAAGTGACTAGTTCCTCGTTTAGTTTTTTTTTTTTCAGTAAATTGTGACATACTGAATTATAATAATTGTAATAATTATTACGTTTCAAATAATTCCTTCTGAAATTGTGTTTATGTGTAAACGAAGGGGGTGGGGGGGCTTGAATTTTTTTTATTCTGCAAAAGGGGGGCCCGGCAGAAAAAGTTTGGGAACCACTGCCTTAATGAATGCATTATTGTAGGACGGCAGCAGTAGAATCACTCAAAACAGGATGAGACAATTGTTTTTAATTGTGAATGCATCATTGTATGTTGGATGAGTTAGGTGAACTCATTCACTGATGTCTGTGACAGCTGCAGGTGACAATTTCTAAACAATTTTGCATTGTGCCATCTTTCTTCTAGAACATGTTTGATTTAGTTTACTGCAAATGTTAATTAATACATTAACTAACACGCAGGGACTAACATGAATTAAGGTGGTGCTATTCATCCAGTAATTCATAT